>JANBVN010000063.1:0-92934 GCA_030052785.1 Coniochaeta hoffmannii | reverse complement strand
GGTGCTCGTGGTGCTCGTGGTGCTCGTGGTGCTCGTGGTGCTCGTGGTGCTCGTGGTGCTCGTGGTGCTCGTGGTGCTCGTGGTGCTTGTGGCTCGTAGTATTCGTAGTACTCGTAGTTCTCGTCTGCTCCGTCTTCCTCTCAGCACCCTCCGCAATCCTTGTGTCCGCCCGGGTGCCACCTTCGCCGGAACATTAGCCTGCCGCTGTTCTACATCCTCCCTCGACCGTCTGACCTTTTGCTGCAACCGAGACTCGAGTCGGGATCGGGGTGCTTGTGAGAGTAGCGCCCCGCCCGCCTGCTTGGCGCATCGCCGCAAGCGAGAGATGGCATAGAATCCGCTAGGTCAAAGACAGGGGGTTCCGAGCTTGCGAATGCTGCTCCTCGTGCTGGTGGATGTGTGGGCGCATTTGGCGGTTTGCACTGCCGACGAGAGGAAAAATATGACTAACGCAAGGATTGTAGATTATAGCGTCAGAGGCCATCTCCACACCCCGCAGAAAACTGAAGATTGGCCTTAGAGAAGCGCACTCCTAATCGTCACTGAAAGTCACTACCATGAGAATATTGATTTTTATCAGATGACTTTGGGCATGGCAGCTGTATTACTTCAAAGTCCGATTGGCTACGAAGAGCGACTGACCGGACAGGTCGTCACGCCAGCAACCACAGTCTCTAACCCATCCTGCGAGAAAACATGACCCGCAGTCCTCTACGACTCAGATTCCCAACCACCAAGGTACACCCCGAGGAAAATGCCCGCTCCTCCCCCGCGTCCGTGCCCCGTCCAAAGCGACCCCCCCCATCTACCCCTTCCCCGGCCCGCGCCCTCCCGCCTTGCCCCCCTCTCCCTCCCATACCCCCTCCCCAGCCAGCTCCTCGACCATCTTCACCGCCTCTTTCACCAGAGTCCTCAGCACCTCGGCGTCCCCGTCCCAGCCCCGCGCTCCCGCCCGGCCGCGGCGGAGCGCGGCCACCAGGTTGTCCAGCTTCATCGCCACCGCGGCGACCAGGTTCCGCTGCGCCCGGACCTCGCCGTGCCGGTCCTCGACGTACGTCTGCGTGCCGAGGTAGAGGGCATCCATGTCCTCGTACAGCTGGGCTTGGCGGTATCCAAGAAGTTGAAGCTTGTCGGTGTTGTCGTAGGGAGCAGTACCACCAGCAGTAGCAGCGGCGGCAGCAGCGGCAGCCCTGGCCTCGATGCCTCGCCGCGCGACGCGGGCCTCCTCCGCCAGTAGGGCCATGTGTGTCTGCACCTCGGCATAGACAGCCTCGAGCGCTCTCGTGTCTTCCTCCAAGGCGACGCAGATGGCGTCGGTCCGCTGGCGGAGGTGGGTGAGTTTCGACGCACGGCGGAGGAAGGGGAGGTGGTAGGCTATTCTGTCCGCCCAGCGATGGTGGGTGCCGGGTCGGCTCAGGGCGTCGGCTTCTCTCTTGACGCTGAGCAGGTCGAAGGAGAGCACGGTGATGTTGGCTGAGATGGCGCTGGCGTGGGAGGTGTGGGCTGCGAGAGCGACGGATGAGGCGGCGTTGGCGGAGCAGATGTTCTGCGCTGGCAGGGAGAGGGCGTCGTGGAGGGAGGCGACGCATTCGCACGCCCGCTCGCTGTGGTGCGTGAGGGAGGTGACGGGGCGGGTGAAGACATCGATGAGGGGGTGGTGGAGGAGAACGTGCCGGGGGGTGGGGAGCGGTGGTGGAGGGGTGGCAGGGAGGGACGATAGAATGACGCCCATGGCCAGGACCGACAGGAGGACGAAGAGGAGGACGACGGAGAGGACGCGGCAGCGAAACCGCCGCCATGGGGTTGGACTCGGCGTTGATGCTGTCGCGGTGGTGGGCGGCGGTGGGATGGCAGGGTATACCGGCGACGGCTGCATGTTGTATATGCTGATGTCCACGGCTGGCATATCGGTGGCGGCGCTTGGTTCGGGAGTTGGAGCCCCTTCCAGTTCCGTATGCTCCGGAGCCGGGTATGGGACCACGTCCTGATTTTGTAACGTCGATATATCTTGGCCATCCGCATAGTCATGTGTGGGTGCCAACGTCCTGCTATCGTACCCTTCTGGCCTGTCTCGGGCTGCCTGAGAAGTCAGCCAGCTCGAATACATGGCATTCGTTAGGCCTCCCGCCATAGTGCTTGTTGGCGGTTCGGCAACAGGTGTATTGTCTTTTAATGCCTTGGAAAGATGTGGGAATGTCTCGAAGGTCCAGTTAGCCGGCGCATTGGTGGTGGTTCCCGAGTGTTTCTTATGACACGTCTCAGGTCAATGAGACAGAGGAGTATAATGAACATGATGCTGCAGGCGTGTTTTCGAACCCTTTCAAATGATAGAAATTGCTAGGTGGAGGACGAAGCAAGATTGCCTCACGATGATATCCCTTTTCCGTTGACTTGAAATCCAAGTGAGGTGGAATGAGTGAGCTTTGGAATGGATCAGAAAGCATGGATGACTGCCGGCTTTGATGCAGTCTCGTCTTTTCAGCTTCTGTCGCAAACAAGACATAACTCATTACCAACTCACCATCCGAAACGCCCAAAAGACCCTTTGTCCTCTCTGCTACCCGAATTAAAAGGCATGTCTTGCCCCCTGCCGTACTCACTTCTGACATAGACGGCAACGCTTTACTATCGATTACTCGCGGAGGCCGTCTTAAGCAAGACAGCGCAATAATAGTAACAAGCAAACGTAAGTTTCCCACCTTGCCTGAAGCAGTAGCCTCTACACCCGTCATCGTCATCGGGAGGAAGACGGCACTGGACAGTAAGCACCACCGCCCCCACATGCTCTGCCCTCTGTTACCCAATACTCACTCACTGTTGTAGTATCGTCGCTATGGCACCCCCTCGTGGCCGCCGGCGCAAGCCCGATCCCAAGCCTGAGGACGAGCCTGACGCAAAAGCCAAGCCAACACCCCCAACCTTACGACTCGCTGCCCTCCTCCTCTTCATCCTCATCCTCGGAGTTGGCCTACAGAACCGCCTCTCCTCCCCTGCTACGACCACGTCCTCCGCTCCTACGGGTACCCGAGTTGCCACTCTTGCGTACCACCCGCCCGGCAACCGGAGCTTCGACGAGGCCTGCGCGTTAACCCGACGCGCCATCTCCCTCGGTCTGGGTCCGACTCTCTACGACGTTCTCGGCGTGGACGCGGACGCCGGCGCCGACGAGATACGCGCCGCCTACACCCGCGCGAGCGACGGGGTCCCGTGCTCGGGCACCCGGGACGGGGAGTGCGAGCGCCGCATTCTGCTGGGGAGGGTGTGCCGTCTTCTTCTCGCCGGAGAGGAGAGGCGGGTTTATGACGAATTCCTGGCGAGCGTGGGCGAACAGATGGGGAATCCCCGGGGAGGGTCGGGCACGAAGGGGGCTGTGGGGAGGGTTTGTGGGCGGTAGGGGGAATGGTTGGGGCTTGATAAATGAGGGGGAGGGCGGTTGTCGGTGGTGGTTGGGGTTGCTGGAGGCCTGGTGCGGTCGTCGGAAGCGGGGAGAGACGTTGGCAGACAGAACGAATGGCTTGCGGTGCTGAGCATTTCCAAGGAAACAGACATTTGTACCGACAGGTCACTATGAGGTATATGGTACCCTGCAGTAGTAAAGTAGAACTTTGGAATTTGCGATACTCCGGAAATGTGCGTTTACTCTAATTCTCTAAAAGGCTTGACATCTGGAAGGGTGAGACCGAACTATGTATTTGGTCTCCGGTAGAGTTCTAGTAAACACCACACACATGATATGGTTGAACTCTCTGAGTCATGTCTCAGTGTGAGGGAGACGCCAAAGACGATCTGGCGACATGCCTCGGACCGGCATATTCTAACTTCCAGGACAACCTTCTAGAACGTCAGGCTCCAGAAAATTACTGACCTCCGTCACGAAACCGCCCCATCAGGCCACCACCTTATCTTCCTATCAGCAGGTCAGCGTACGCAGGCCACCTGCTGACCTCTCGTCTCTCAAACATCCACAGCCCAGCGCCCACATGTCGCCTTCTGCCCTCTGTCGCTCCGCATCACAGACAACCTCAGCATCACCGATTAAGCACTCAGCACCATGTGTCCAACAAACTGCAAAACCGTAAGAGCCCCCTGCCCCCTCCCTCCCCATCCCCTGTCCATCCATGCTAACCAAGCCAGCACCTCTGTTACCATCCAACCGCCACCCTCCTCCCCCTGCTCACCACGGCCCCAACCCCCGCCGAAGCAATTTTCTGCCGCGACGTCATAACCGCGATCCTCACCTCCCTGACCAGGCTCTGTCCGCGCCTCGACCCAACCAACCTCGACACCGCGCTCTCCTTCATGGGTCCCGGCTCGCCCCTGGCCGAGTGTTTGACCGATGCGAATCTGCACGCGCCGCTGTACTTGAACTCGGAAGAGCTGTTTTCCGCGGGGATGAAGGTGCTTTGTAACGGGGTGAGGAGGTGGGTTTGCGTGGCTGTCGAGGATGGGATACTGAGGCAGCGGGGGGAAGGAGGAGGGGGTTGGGAGTGGATGTGGGAGGGGCGGGATGTGCAGGGGTGGGTCACGGAGAGGGTGTGGAAGGATGCTGTGAGTTTGGGGCTTTCTTTTCCTCTTTCCGTCGTTTGTTCCTTTTCGGACTTTTTATTTCACAGTTGGGCATGTGGGATGTCAAGTACTTAGGGTCACTTGGCGTCGGACGTGTCCAACATACCCAGGGGGGGAGGGAGCGTGTGCCGGGATCATAGTCCTGGAGGCGGCAGTCACAACAACGATATCCATCCTTCTGTTCAGCAAATGTTAAGGCATATACTAACAGCCATCTCGCTAGCGTTTCAACGTGCTGGAAAACTTGGTCAAAGCGGGCGGGCCGCTCCGACCCAGGATCGAGGATCTGACGGCGGCGCAGAAACGCGCCCTCGAAGAGTTGTTCGAACTCGCGCCTGAGCGGTTCGCCCTTCAGCACCAGCACCAACAGCAGCAGCAACACCAGAACCACCACTCCCAGCAACAGAACCACCAGCAACGGTACCCCCAGAACCAGCAACAGCAGCAGCGGCAATGCCAGATCCCTCGGCCCCAGCAGCAGCCCCAACCCCCTCAACCCAATTCCCACCCTCAACAGCACCGCCATCAGCACAACCACCAGAACAACGTGAGCTGCCTGCCTTCCCATGCGCTCGCAACAGAACAGATCTACCGGAATATGGAAACGATCGTCGGCAGGCAGATCGCGCATATGACGGCCACGCACAGCCAGCACCTGTCACTCGACGAGTACACCCGCGTGCTGGCCGGCAAGCAGTACTACGACCGCAGCATTGGTAGGCTGTCGGGCGATGTAAATGAAGAGGAAGGGGAGGGCGAGGGCTTGTAGGGGTTGCTTGATGGGAGAGTGATCAAGGAGACCGGGTGGTGGGACAACTCAAAGTTCTTCGGCGTCGGGGGGCCGGGGGCATGTTCAGTACGTACGGACTCACGTTGGGTGGCGGAATAGATCAGCACAATAGGAATGGCATTCACTCGACTTACCATGTTGGATTCCCTGCGACGGGAGACCTGCTTCCAAGTAGCACAGTTTGTAGATCTCGGTTTGGGGAGTGATCAATCCCGCTTTCCCTCCTCTTCTTGACACCTTCAGTTCCGTTGATCTCCCAGCAACGCATGCCCTCCCTCTGGTTCGTCGAGTGACAGAAGTGAAACTCCCTTCACCCCCCTCACTCTCTCTACGCCGTGCACACGACAGGACCTGCATAGCACTGACCGCCGTGGGGCATCGGTGCCAGCGGATAGCCGTGGTCCCCTCGTACTGCCGGCCCACACGGGATATCGACCGCCCTCTCTGACCTGGCAGGTTGGGTAAGCTCGTGGGACTCAAGCAGCGAGCAGCTCCGCACGGCCCGCTCCTCAACATGCCGAGACATAGACCTCCTTCCCGCCACCTCCTTGCGGCTCACTACCTCCTCTCGGCTCTCCACCCGGCTTCGCCGCTTCTCAAGCGGCACCAACGCCCCATGATTGCCGTCATCTTCGGACAGGCACCTCGAACTGTAGGGCATCGTTGTCGTTGACGGTGAAGTGGGTTGGAGGGGCGGTGGTGAAGCTTTGCGACGGGCGTCAAACCTCACCTGCAGCAGCCCACCTGCCCCGGCCCCTTGCCCCTCACAGCCTCGCTCTCCTCCCGTCCCTTTCAGTGTGCCGTCACAAAAGCGTTTTTTTGCCAATTCCCTGTGCCCGTCACTTTCAGCAGGAACAAAGGTCAGGCAGGGGATGCCGTTGGATCCCGCCTGGGGGGGGGGGTTCTCCTCGGAGACTGTACACTCCCACTCTGCCAGCCACCCGTCAGGGTGTGGCGGTTGCCAGCCCTATTAGCCACAAGAGTTAGCAGAGGTTGCCACGACATCATTCTCTGGGTACTACGTCGGCAGCCACGATCCGTATCATACACAGACATCTGCTGTCGGGCGCGCCCAGCAGTGAAGCCACGCCCATCAACCTCTGCATCCACGCGCCGGTTCGGCACATCCACGCCCACAGCCCACAGCCCATCGACAAGGTACCAAGCTATCATACCCAGCCGCGACGTCGTCGCAAGGTTAAGATGTGCACGGCCTGGCGGAGGGGCGAGGGGATGCCGGCGGGCTCGCAGTCGTGTTGTTTGAGGCGCGTGGCTGTCACGGTCAGGGAAGATCAAGGCGCGCGGGGAGGGGGCTGGGGCCCGTGACTGAATGGAACGGTAGTAGCTGCGCAGATGAAGAGCTGGGTATGGGTTGGACTGATGGTAGGGACGCGGTCGATGGGAGAGGAGGTGGGATGGGGTTATCCTCCAAACAAGCCGAGTAATATTGGTGCTTGTGCCAAGATTCTGAAGGATCAAAGAATGACCACCTCGCTCAAATGAGTGCCTCTTTGGCCTGATCAAAGATTTCGAACCCGATCCGGTAATTATTCACTGGGGTCCCGAGCAAGGATTGACACATAAAACTTCGAGCCTCAGATGTCTGCGATTGAGAGACGCTGGTGGTTGTTCTTCAGCTGCCCCTGGGGTGGGAGATGGGTGTTGGGGCACCAGCTCGCGGCGACGGGATCGGTGCTGTCGGGACGCTTGTTAATGAGTGACACGGCCGCCTTGATGGAAGTCAGAACACACGTACCGGGGCATAGAGGTGCAAAAGATGGCGTAACCGAGAACCGACTGTCTAGGAGGCCCCGCCCCCAGCTCCGGACCGAGGGGAGCACACCTGGTGGTGTCGACACCCGACCTGCACTCGTCGCGGAGGAGAGAAAAACCGGCTGCAGGGCTGCTAGCTCCGTGCCTTGGTATCGCCAAGGAGCACCATGTCCCGCTACAGGGGAATGGTTGGTCTTGTGACCGACGAAGGGCTGGCGCGAGGACCAAGTCAGGGGGGGGGTGGCATGGCCGACATGCGGTGCTTCCCAGCCTTCCCTTGCCCCAGCAATATCCTCCAGTCCCGAATGTAGGGGGATGTTCTGTTTGCATCGCAACGCCAACAGTGTGTAGTTGCAGGGGGGCGCAACGACATAGGGGCTCTGCCGTGGCTGAGTGCCCGAGGTCGAGCTTGACCGGAGGAATAGTCGATGTTGGATTCGCAGCCAGGGGGATCAGCGGGCGTCAGGGCGATTTGCGAAGCCAGTCTGCAATGCCACCCCGTCGCGACGGGAAGGCATCTGGCTAGCGAGACTGAATGGCGGTGGGGGAGCCCCGGCCTGCACCTCGTCGATAACGTCGCGTTCGGAGTAGTCTGTCGAACGTCTCGAGACTTGGGGACGTCGCGGCCGTGAAGCGCCGGCGTGGTCTTTACGGAACTTCTCCACCTTGACAGGCGACTCGTTGGTGGAAATCCGGGTGCGCCGGGTGAAAGTGCTTGTCGACCGGGTGAGGTGGGAAGAGCCACGCCTGCTTTGGAGGCCGGCACCGGCGTTGAGACGGGAGCGGGCATTGGGCGGGGGGAGGGGGTTTGTTGGGAGGACTCGTGCGCTGGAATTGAAGGCAAGTGGGAGGGAGGTCGAGGGAGGACCTGGAACAAGGCAACGAACGGAATAGCGCCGGCCGCTGAACTGGAGTAGGGAGCGCCAGATGTTCGTCATTCGTAACGAGAGGAAAGAGGAAGGAAGACTCCAACAGAACTTGCTCAAATTTGCGACTTGAGTTCTGAGCGCAGCGACGAGTGACCCCACCGGTACTACTGCTGTGGCTTATCTGTGTCACATTTCCTCGTATGAGCGGTGTCTAACAAGCACATCAAAAGCACCCGCTTTGCGTAACACGAACTGGCTAGATGAGACCCTGGCAGAACCAACCAAGCACGCGGAAACCAGCGAGAGAGCCACGCCACCCTGAAGTCAAAATCAATCCATCGCACCAAACAAACCCCCCAAGACCTATCTTCACCACTCCTCCTCCTCCTCCTCCTCACCACCCCTCCTCGCCTCCAGCTCCTCAAGCGGCATCTCACCCGTCTTGGCCGCCCCAGCCGCCACCGAAGTAAGCACCAGCCCGACAGGCGCCTCCGTCACGGTGCTGGGCGGCGCGTACGACCTCTTCTTCTCGACGCCGGCACTGCCCATCCTCCCACCAGTCTGCGCCCCTGCCGCCGTGGAGATTGGGGTGCTGCATCTGCCGCCCGTCCGTCCTTCCATCTCGCCGTTGTTGCCGGCTTGCCCGAGCGACAGGGTGGCAAGGGGAGGCGGCGCGCAGGCCGACTCGGGCAGCACGGGGATGCTGGCCAGCCAGGAGTTGTTGTCGGCCTGCCTAAGCGACAGGGTGGCAGGGGGAGGCGGCGCACAGGCCGAGTCGGACAGCACGGGGAGGCTGGCCAGCCAGGAGTTGACGTCGTACGGGCTGGGTCGGGTGGCTGGGGAGGGGGACGGGCGGGCCTGCGGGGTAGAGAGGAAGATGTCGGTGCCGCGGGGGGGAAGACTGTGGGGGTGTTGGAACCGGTGGGTGGTGGTGGTGGTGGTGGTGGCGTTGGGGTTGGTGTCGGGGAGGGCAACGGGGTCGGGGTCGGGGATGGGGGCTGACCACGGCCTAGTCGGTATGGTTGGTATGGTCGCCAAGTTCGGCACGGTGGGTATAGCCGGCACGGTCGGCCTGGTTGGCGTCGGGGAGGCTGGGCACTGCTGTGGGGTTTCGCCGTCTGGGTGCTTGACGCTGCTCTCTCTCGAGTTGTCGGCGGCGAGGCTGTCAAAAGTCGTGGGCGTGGGGGAGACCGGGTGCTGCTCTATGGTCACAGCCTCCGGGTGCTTGACGTTGCCTCCCCAGTTGCCGGTGATGAGGGCGGCCGTCTTCTGTTCCTCCGCCTCCACGAGGACGGCCGGGGCGTCGTGGTGCTTCGCCTTGTTCTCTTCCGAGCTGGCGGCGACGGTGACGCGGCTGGCCCACGTCACTCGCTTCTTCTCTTCTTCCGGCTGCATGTGGACAGGTGCGGCCGGCCACGTCTCTGGCGCTTGGGGGCACTTCTTCGGCGCTAGCCCGGACGGCGCTGGGCTCGCGGCTGCGACGGGGGGTGCGAATGCGACCATTGCCATCTCGACCGCGGCGATGTGGTCGTGGAGCTGCCAGACCACGTCGGCCCAGTCGCCGGGGTGTGCCGTCACGGCGAAGAGGAACGTGTGTGCGTCGCCGCTCCCGGGTGCCATCTCCACGGCGTGCCGGAGGTCGCGCACGCCGCTGATTGTCGTCGTCGCGGGTCTGGCCGGCGCGGCTCCAGTCAGTGGCACTGGGCGGCGAGATGCGGCGGTGCCCGAGCCGGATCCGCGGGATGCTCGAGTGGAAGCAGAGGGAGCTGGCCTGGGTCGATGGTTGCGGAGGCTCATGGGGAAGCCGGGAGCGCACGAGTCGGCCATGGCGAGGATGCGGCCGTTGGGCGGCGGTGGAGACGGTGATGGTAAGTGTGCTTGAGGAGCGGCTGGCTGGACTAGACCGAGGGGTTGGGTAAAGTGAATGTGACGGATGCTGTCGTAAAGATATTCTCTGTTCCGAGTGTGGTGCCCATGGCGTCGCACGCCTGGGCTTTGGAATGAGCTGGAACCGCATTATCTCTAGTGTGGTCCGTGTCAGAAGTCGTTGGCAGCCGCCGGTACAGGTCATCTCCGGCAGAACCCAATGTACGCTGGCAGTTACCTGCATGACAGCAGTTAGCTGCGTGAACGAGAGAAGCTGGAAGGCGCACCGCTTTACCAGGTAGCTTGCCCCGTACCCTCCACTGTTGAGGGCCATGCGAGGTTACTACTATCATCTTCCCCTCAGGCGCCCGAGACATCAGCAGTGCCGCGGCTGGGCTCTTTGAATTGGTGTCGGCATCTGGAGGTGCATCTGATTCCGTGCGATTGCTGTCCCTCTCGTCCTTTAGCATCTGTTCGTTGTCTATTAGCAGAAACACACGTGACTCAAACCTGACGTTAGGCCGTTTGTTCTTTACTTGCACCCCCTGCAGCAATGACCAGCCTTCTTCCTCCGATGGGACAGACACTGTTTCTCGCGCATCTCGGACCTAAGCTGCGCTTTACCACTGGGCGTCTTCAATAAGGGTTCCAGGCGCTTCCCTGTCACCCGTGGCGCGGGCATTCTCAGGATTTCAGGAGGGGAATGGAGGGCCACGGCACATAACCCCCAACACACGTCGCATGTTCCGGACATCACCAGGCACCGCCGCCGTATATGAGCCAACCTCGCCCGCCCCTCCTATTAGAATCACCAGCCCACCAACCCTCCATCACAATCACCAGCCCAACCAGCCCAACCAGCCCAACTAGCCATGTGCCCAACAAACAGCAAACACACTCTCTGCTACCACGCCACCGCGGACCTCGCCCACCTCTTCCCCCCCGCCACCCCGACCCAGCCGCCCCCCCTGCAGATCTTCTGCCGGCAAGTCGTCGTCGCGACCATATCACAACTAACCGCGGTCGTGCCCACCATCAACCCCGACACCCTCGGCCCGACCCTCAGATCCGTACGTCCGGGCCGGGTCACACCCAACCTGCTGTACAGCTGTCGCCTGTGGGAATCCATGTACCACAACGGGCCGGACCTATTCAAGGCCACGTGCATGTGTTACATCGGGGGCGTGGAGGAGTGGGTGAACAAGCTGGTGCAGGCAGGAATGCTGAGAAGGCGGAGGATGACGGGGCCGGGGGTGCGATTGCATGCAGAGGAGTGGGAGTGGGATAGGGTGGTGGTGGAGGAGTGGCGACGGGATGAAGCCGTGCTGGGGCGGTGGGTGTGGGAGAATATATGGAGGGAGGAGGTGAGTCCTTTTTTTCTTTTTTTTTTTCCTGTTCGTCGCAACTTCGCTCCCCCCGTTCCTCGTATAGGGCCGTGACTAACACGCCCGTCCCCGACAGCGCGCCCGCGCCATCCTGACCCTCCTCCCCCGCGTCCCCCTCGGCGCGCAGTTTGGCTTCGCCTCCCTCTCGACACGAGACACAGAGCTGGTAGATGAGCTGAAGGTGCTGCGGCCCGACTGGTCGGCGTGCCTGCTGCCAGGCCCGTCAACCGGGGGGAGCAGGCAGCAGCCGGGGGTGGACCGACAGCCGGCCGGACAGCAAGAAGTGCCGGGGACACGGCGACTCGAGACCAGGGCAAAGGTGGAGTTATCCGAGCACATTTCACGCAAGGCTTTCCGCCATATGAAGAAGGCGCATAAGTACTCCGGGTTGCTGGACGAGTGTGCGCGCGTACAGGCCAAGGCGAACATTTTTGACAGGATGGGGCAGCATCTTGTAGAGGAGGACGACGAGGAGGCGGAGAGGGACGGCTAGGTGTTAATTACGAGCGAGATTGGAAGGAATGACTTGGTTCATTCTGGTCTGGTAGGCTGACACCAGCCCCAAGAAAGAATACACGCCCCATACCACAACCATTGCGTGATAACCAGCCACATCCCGTCCTTGCAGAGCACATCCCATCACGTACCCCCCATCTTCCCATCGCCCTTCCGCGGCCGTAGCTCGGCAACCACCTCCTCGGGCAGATTCATCATGAACATATCCGGTCCCAGCGTGTCGACCCACCTCTTCTCCTCTCCCTTTTTCTCCGCCATCTGCCTTCCTTCATTCTCCGCCATGTTCCCACCTCCCCCTTCTTCCCCGAAGTCCCATATCCGAACCGCGCCGAGTCTCATCCTGTCATAGCAGCGGCGTATCTCCTCCTCCTCCTCCGGCCGCGCGCCGCTCACCCGGTCCGTCATGAACCCGCCCCCGGTCCCAGCCCAGCCACTCCCCCTCCTGCCGCTGGTGCCACCACCAGCAGCACACACACCCGTCGCAAGATCGCGAGGAGCTGCTCCAGAAGCCTTCCTCCTGGCCGCAGCGAGGTCCGAGGGGGACTGAGACTCGACGTTGCCCTTGGGCTGGAACTGCTGACCCTGGGCGGTGAGGTAGGATGGGAGACTCGATGGAATCTGGTGATCCGCTGTGGACGGGGCCGTGAACGGGGTGCTCGGCTGCTGAGGTTGAGCCTGGGCCGTCCGGTATGATGGGGGAGGCGACGTCGGGGCGGCGGCGTGGTAGTCCGACGTGAATCCGCCCGTGGACAGCGGGGTGGTGAAATTGCTGCTCGGAGGATGTGGAGGCGGCTGTTGAGCCGCAAGAGATGACGCCGGAGTCTGGTAGTCCGACGACCGGAACACACCCGTGGTCGGGGTTGTTAAGCCGTTGTTGTTTGGGCGAGGCTGAGGCGTTGTCGCTACCGCCGGCGGCGGCATCCGTGCCTGGGGAAGACGGGGCAGGGCTGAGAGTGAGGGGGCGACGATGCCGAGCCTCGCGAGGCGGTCTTTCAGCGAGTCCGAGCTCCTTCTGGGCGGGTGTGGTGTCTCCGTCTCAACTGTGACGCTGCGGTAGCCAGCACCGCTCTCGGTCGTTGCGCCTTGGGCAGGCGGCTGCGCATTGCTGGGTGCATCCACGGCCACCTGCGCCTGGACCACGACATCTATGCCGTCACCCACACCACCTCCCTGTGCCTCCTGGTGCTCGTCTCCGCTGTCACCGCCGCCGCCACCATCCACTACCTCCCCACCCCGATCATCCCCTCGATTCTGTCCATCGCCCAGCAAGTCAATCGGCACGGGCTTCGCCGGAAAGCGCTTGTGGAACTCAAGCCTCATGCGGAGCACATCGGCCCCCTTGTCGCGGAGCTTCGAGGCCGGCCAGGTGGTCGTTGTCTTCTCGCCGGCGGCGGAGGTCTGCTCGACGGTGTATTGGTGGCCCCGCCCATGCTGGCGGCAGTCGACCAGGATGCCTCCTAGTGTGAAAGGGGCGGGGGCGGAAGGTTTGGTGGGCGGGGGGTTAGGGGCGGACATGGCTGATGTTAGGGTGGAGGATGGGTAGAGGGTGGGGGGAAAGATGAGGCTGGGCTCGGTTTATGTATGATGGGATATTTGAGGGTGGGTGCTGCTTGGGGGAAGCAGGACTGATGACTTGCGTGGCGTTATTTGAGAGGACCAGTTCGACAAAGTTGCTTTTCCATGACGTGCCTTAGGCTGCTGTTGCTTCAACCTGCTGTTGATGAGGTTGCTGTTCCTGAGGTTGCCGCCGTTGTCTAGTTCTCTGTTGTGCAGATTGCTGTCGTCCAGCTTGCTGTGCCCAGGTGCTCAAAAAACCAACAAGAGCGTTGTAAGAGACATCTCCATAATGTTTGTTATTGATTCGTCGCACCGACCAAAGGTGTCTTGGGTCGGTGATGTGTATCTCGGGTCTGTACCTGTATGGAGGTCGAGATGCAGCAACAATGGGATCATTGTTAAACACGTCACATACTAATGAGGCTCGAATGCAGCAACATACTTGGAAAAGACAAACCCATCTCTGGGCATACATCAAAAAGGTTCCTATACAGGCTTTCATCTCTTGGAGGCGAAGTGAAAGGGGCCGAATTGCCGAATGCCGACGCAGTGAGCCGAAAAGGATGCTATTATTCCGGGTGCCGCGCATTGGGTCCTGTCCGAAAGAGAGTATGGCTTCATGGCGCTGTCGTAGGTGCTAATACCTTCCCTTGATGCCGTCCATTCCTCTTTCTCGTCGTCCCTTCGAGTTCCTCTTCTGTTCAAATCTTCTCTCCATGTGTAATTTGACAGCTCGAACTGTATCCTGTCAGCTCCAAGGTCTCTCCCGCCCCTTGTACCAACCATGGGAGACGCCGCCTTCCGTCCCGGATGGTTGCTCAAGAATCTTCCCAGATATGAAGTCGAGGCGGAAAGGAAATCCAGGAAATCAATATGGCCCCCGCGCGCAGAGGGAGAACGAGAAGCGTCGTCGTCCTCATGTAGTCACTCAGACGACGGAAGCCGGACCGAACGACGTCCTCAAGCCCCCCCAAGCCAGCATCCATACGAAGAAAGACCTCGTCAGGAGGGCAGTCAAGTACCGGCGTGGGCTGGACTCCAGGTTAACCAGACGCTTGGGGAGACAACCTGGGCCTCACGGGGGCAAGGACATGAACAGACGTCCTCCCACACCCTTGTTCACTACAACGGAGGAGCAACTGAAGCTCCAAGCTGGGACCACCCACCACTCGCGCATACCCAGGAGAGCCACGCTACTGATTCGGCAGCATCCCCGGCAAGCCAGAGCTTGACGGATCCAGTCCTCCAGCTCCTTGAAACAGCGGAGAGACTCCAGGCGGAACTGGAAGACTCGGAGAAGAAAGCTGGCGAACTGGCGGCCGAGCTCGAGAAAACGAAGCAGCAGCTCCGCGTGGCGGTTGGGGAGACGGACTGTGCTCGGGCAGAGGCCGATGGGTATCGGCACACCTTCGAGGCAGAGCAGAACCGT
This sequence comes from Coniochaeta hoffmannii, assembly GCA_030052785.1. Lineage (NCBI taxonomy): Eukaryota > Fungi > Ascomycota > Sordariomycetes > Coniochaetales > Coniochaetaceae > Coniochaeta > Coniochaeta hoffmannii. The sequence goes on along the minus strand of JANBVN010000063.1, from coordinate 78,183 downwards.
GCCACCTCGGTACGGACGGAGGACAAAGCCACGCAGACGCAGTGGGATGATGACATAGGGGAAACGGACACCGACACGCGCGGGCGGGACGGCGGTGACGACGCGCCAGATACAGACGCAGGTATGCCCCCCTCCCATGCCAGCCCCCCAGTCTACCACCCCTAGCTCACCAGGCTGACCACCTCCCTCTTCCACCTCCCTAGCCCACCGCCATCCCCTTCCCCAACACCCACCACCACTACCACCACCATATTCCCCATCTAGCGGCCTGGGCATCCCCTGCTCGAGCAACTCCATCGTTCCAAGTTCCCTTGTCGACGACCTCACCCGCGCACAACGCACCGCTTCCTCCCTCCTCACCTCCACCAAGCAACAAGATACCCTCATCGCCGGCCTGCACCGCGAGATCCGGGACCTATGGTCTCAGGTCGACGAGCAGCGCGGCGTGAAGCGGCTAAACAGCGCGTTGGCGGCGGAGCTGGACGAGTGCCTGGGGGCCAAGGTCCGGTTGGCTGGGGAGGCAAAGGCGAAGGACCGGGAATTGAGAGCTGTGCTTCAGGCAGGGCGGCGCGTGGTGGGAGATTTGTGTGAGGAGGAGGGGGAAGGGGAAGGGGGACGGGAGGGGGAGGAGGGGAGAGTGGGGCTTCTAGTCATGCTGCTGACGAGGAATGCGCGGGGGGATATGTGGGGTTTACCGGAGGGAGGACTGCTTGCGGGGAAGGTGGTGAGGGTATATGATGCCTCTGAGAAGAGGGAGACCGCGGCGTTTGGTAAGAGGTTGAGGGGGGTGGCGTACCGTGCTGTCAGAGGGGGCCGGGAGTGCGTTCTCATCTGCGGGCGGCCGGGACCAGGGCGGGAGGCGGTGCTGGGTGCTGCGTCATCGTCTGTCATCGAGGGACTATTCGATGTGCGGGCTCTGGGGGCCAGGATCGCTATGCGTGTGTCGGTTGATACACGGAGCCCCGGGCATCCGGAGTGGAGAAAGGGCGGTGATGGCGACGGTGGCGACGACAAGCCCGAGGCCAGGTCGGCCGCCGAGGCGAGGAGGCTGGTGTGGGATGCCGTCGAGGACTCGCGCCGGAGGAGTGGTGTCGCGCACGAAGCGTACATCTTCCACGTCGATCGGGGTGGGCAGCAAGTGGAGGGGTTGGTATATATTGTTGTGCTGGAAGATGCGGCGGGCGACATTGACGCGTTGGTGCAGTGGCTGCGCATGGGGAAGCTTGGGGAACCGTCGGGACGTGACGGGGAGCTCATGGCATGGCTCGCACCGGTCTTGGTAGAAGGAAGTACCGTCACCTTTGTAGCAACACTTGGTCGGTGGGAAGAAGACGCCGACGAGGGGCTTGTTGATGTTAACGAGGATGACGGAACAGTAGAAATCATAAGAACAATACTAGTAGATGATAGATAGTCCCAAGTCCTGCGAAGTCTTGTCGTTGTTGGCAGTCCCGAGGGAGACCCCACATATATCGGCGTTGATACCTGGAACGCATCCTATGGCCCGCTGGGTCTTATGCACGTGCATAGCGCTCCGAGGTTGGAAGCCCGGCTCGCGCCGCCCCGAGCCGCCATGATAATCCGGGCTTATTTGCCACCTTTAGCACAGAGCAACAGATAAGTCCAGCTGCCGTGGATGTAACCGTGTCTAGGCCCACGAGTGACTGGCATTCCACCGCCGCTTGGCTTGGTGAACGAGTTGGGTAAAACGAAACACAACCTCGTCAACGCCCAGCGGAAACTGCGAGTTTTCGGAACAATGGGTAATTGGAAACGGCCCTGTACACATATATTTTAGGTACTCCTGCATCTCAGGGTGGCCGAAAGGCTTTGCCACCTGCCTCTTGTGCGATGTGCGCTTCCTGGCCATGGTCGATTGATGTCTGTTACGCGACCCGCACTCATTCTGATCGGTTCCCCTGCAGCCCTGGAAACATTCCACCCCCGTCAAGAAAGTGATGGGGTCCGCTAAAACTGCCAGCGGTCGACCACCCACCCCCCCAAGGAAAGTGATGGGGTCACCTGAAAAACTGGCCGACGGCGCATTCGAGCCAGCTGGGGAAAGTAATGGGGTCACCTGTAAAGTGCGGGGCCTAGCCTGGGGAGCGCTGCAACCAAGTGGTGGGGTCATCTGTAAAGTGCTGTCGATGATGGTGCCGTCACACTAAAAACGTGCCATCTGCGCGTTTCGTAAATGTGTGAAGGCTTGTCAGTTCAAGCCGTGCGCAACCTGACCGCCCCAGCTTCAGGGATTTTCGGCGGCCTCGGGCCACTAAATTAGCGCTCTCTTTAGATCGCTGCCGGTTTTCTTTAAATTTTTTTTTTTTATTTTTTTTTTTATTTTTTTTTTATTTATTTTTTTTTTTTTTGCGGTTTGCTATTTATGATCGGGGCAAAGTACGTGTCTGTTATCATCCCACTTCTCTCCAGAGGCTGTGATGAGGACATTGTCACTGGTATTCACAGAGCTGAGAGCACGATTTATTTCACGAAAATCACACACTACTCCTCTACCACCTTAGCTTCAGACCTTTTCAGGCTCGGATCACTCTTCTATCACCTCCTTTCAACCCCCTGGTACACCCTCAGCCTCATCCTCTACCTCCTATCCCTCACCACACTCACCAAGGCCATCCAACCCCTTACCTCAGTCACCCCCCTTCCTCAATACCCGGTTCCATTACCACACCCCACACCCACCACACCTCCCCCCCGGGCCTCCGCCGAAGCCCCGACACAAAAAGCAGCACGTCCCGACACGGCCATCCAACACCGCGCTTCCCGCCCGACGTCCACTCCCAGCGCATCCCTCCCTTGCTCCAGACACACCCAGAAGGGCGGCGAAATCTCGAGATAGATCAGCTCGGTGTGGAAGAAGGGCCGGTCACGCGGCCAAGGATGATCGTCTCGACACTGTGACACTTTCCGTCGCGGCGCTTAAGGGAAGAGAGGGGTAGAGGAACGAGGGGTGTAAAGGGTAGGGAGTAGAAAGAAATAAGGGGAAGGGCAGTAGTAAGCGGCAGTAGAGGTATCGGGCACCAGGTAGCCGGCGGGCGGATAGTGCAAGTGTCGGGTACTAGGTAAGGTCGGCAGGTAAGTCCGGGGTGCCGTGGCGTCTCGATCAAGGAACAGTCCCATCGCCTCCCCGATCCCAAGCATCCCAACCAGTCCCATCGTGCTCTCTCGACTTCAGCCCTCTTCACCAGTCCGGCTTCTCTCCATCGCGTGCCCATCATCATCATCCTCTCACCCTTCGTCTCTCAATCACTACTCCTCTCACTACTCAGCAATCAGGCCGCTATCCAGGCCTGTGCCCTAGATACTGGCACTGCTTGTCAGTCAAGATCATCAATCTCACCACGTCACCGGACATGCTCTCACCTCCTATGGGCGCCGCTTTCTCCCTTTTGTCGCCTTATCACGTCCGATCCCCCCTTTGCCACGCCATCCTCTTCCCAAGAGAGTCCCACCTGGATTGGCGCCGCCGATAGTGCAACGCAAGCCTCGCCCTCCATCGTGCGTGCGAGTGGTTGCCTCAGGGGGCACTGGTTGTGATGCACTGCCCCTGGGACATGTTCCCAGCGGCGCGGACTCTGGCCGGGCCATGGTCGATAGCATTGGGAGATACTGTTGGCAGCTAGGCAAGGGAGGAGGGCAGGTTTGAGACGTGGCCGTGGCAGGTGGGAAGTGCGGGTTTGACAGAGATTGGGATGTCGTCGTTTTTGGCGTCTGGTGTGGCTCGGGAGCTGAGGACTCGGGAGCCAAGGCTCGGAGTCGCGGCCTCGATGCACTGGCCCGGAGGGTCGAGATGGGGCGCAACTGGGACTCGGCCCGTCTGAGGGATCTGGATGTCTCCTATCGCCATCCCTGGTTCGGATCCTGCACTTCCTGCCGACCATCTCTTGCTCTTTTGTTGTTTTTCTTTTTTGTTTTTGTCTTCTCCTTTTTGCGCCATCTGGTCCAAGGCTTGAGCAGGATCCGATGGCCGGGCTTCTTAGAACCTTTCTGGCGCGTTTCTGCGGCGATAACGCGAAGTGGTCGGAGGGATGTTCTCTGTCCGCAAGGCCTTTTTGAGCCGAGGTTCACCCCAAGCTTGCGCGGAAGGCATGAGGCTTGGCGGTGATGGATGTTGGGCAGCCTGGCTACCTTGATCTCAACATCGTCCTAGCTGGTCGTCTTGGACCGTACGAAGTCCAGGGCAGAACCTCCCGACGATGCGCCTCCGGCTTTTGAGGGAGACGGCTGTGGTGGGAGATGGGATGGGGGAGGCTGTTCCTCCTGCCCGGTCGGTAGGTGGCGGTAGAATCACCGACAATATCGTTGCTCTTCCAGACCTTTAGACTGGATACCTTCATGGTTGTCAATCGGTCTTGGTACGACGACCGACCCGGGACTGTGGTGAAGATCTCGGCAGAAGGCTTCGGCAGACGGAAGTGTTGTTGGCTTATCTCTCGACTTCATCGCGCTCAGTTGCTTGACTTCTCGAGGCACATTGCGCTCCCCTGGATGATTTCTCGACGCATAACAGTGTCGCGCTGGTGTGGCCGGCTTGGCTTTTCCCCGTCCACGAGCCCTGGTCCAGCGACTGGTCAGCATGGGAGAACACGATCTTGTTTTGCTTAGGCCGGGGGACGGGACCTGATGATCTTGCCTGAGCTGGTAGGTGCCCCAAGGGACCCCTGACGTAGTGTAGCGGGGGAGGAGCGGTGCAGGGGGTGTGCGACTCTGTCCTCCCCTCTTTTTCTTCTTCTTTTTTTTTCTTCATTGTGTAGAGGTCTCGCGTCCATCAGAAATGCAACTCGACGGCGTGATTGCAAGAGAGATGTCCGTAGGCAGGGTGTTGCGAGGTCGCCGGTCCCGTCGCAAAATGTGGGCTTCTCCGTCGTAGAATGTGACCTTCTTGTCGCACAATGTGGGCTTATCATGCCCTAACCCTCTCTTTCGGTCTCGTCTTGGATGTCCCCTTGCGCTCTCGTCTCCTGCTCTTCCCATTGTGCCGACACGACAAGAAAAGAGTCTTGATGGGTTTGGGGGTCTGCGGGAGTAACCTTTGGTATTTCGGCTCGGGAGCAAGCCGCCCTACTGGTGCATCGACGTCCCAGGCATCCCGAAGAGGGCGGAGTCGACGCAGGCTTCGGTCAAGGATGTGAGGCTGGGGTTTCTTTCCGCTCGATTGTGGCGACCAAAGTACACGAGAAGGTTAAGGGATTGTGTAGTATGCGGCGGTACAGTTGACATGGCGAGGAGGGCTTAAGCATGCGCCGCAAGTGAGGCCAAGGGTGCCGGGGTTTTGCACAAGATGATCATGCAATGATGCGGCAAAAAGTGAGGATGGGCTGCGTAGCGTTTATGTTTAACTGTGCCTAGACAACGGTCCTAGACAGCGGTGCCGAGTGTCAACTGCTAGTTACTGTTCCCTTCGGTGCCGTTCCGAGCGACCTGGCATGGCACTTCTCACTTGAAAACCTGAAACGGCGCATTCCGAACGCTGACATTCTCGACCATTCTAATTTATTGCTTCACCGTCTCCGGGACTCTAGTACGTCAGCTGTCCTTGTCCAGAAGAAAGGAGAACGACGCAATAAAGAAGTGGCGAAGGAGTGCCAAAGTACACCAACTCCAACCGCCAACCGACGCCAGGCACCTCGCCGCCAGCCTCGATCCCATTCGCCCAGAACAGAATACACACAGTAAACACTTACCTCCGGCCTTCGACCGCATAGTCCCCATCAAACTCCCTCACCCACCCCTCGTCCATAGCCGCCACCACAGCGCGATATACGTCGCCCCCCAAACGGTCGAACTCCCTACTCGCGTATCCCAAGTCCACCACAACCGCCGTCCCCTCCCCCTCCAGCTCCACCGCCCTCCTCAAACCCGCCACCGTCTCCCCGCCCGTCCGCAGCGCCCCCTCCACCTTCCCCCCCAACCTCTCCGCGTGCGCCCCCACCGCCTCGGCCCGGGGCAGCACCCTCCCCACCTCCGCCAGCACCCGCTCCCCGTGCTCCAGGTACGGCAGCAGGTCCTCCCGCGCACCCTTCCGACACGCGCCCCCATTGCGCCGCTCCAGCTCCGACAGCACCATGCCCAGCATCTCGTGCCGGGCGGTGGCGATGGGGAGGAGCTGGCGCCGCACGGTGTCCACGACCCCGGCGACGGCGGCTACCGCCGCGGCGTGCCGACGCAGCGAGTCGAAGACGGCCGCCAGCTCGCCGGCGGGGCGACCGGAGGGGCCGGCGGGGCGGAGGTACCGCTCCATCACGTCCGCGAACCGCCCCGCCCGCCCGTGGGGTCGCGTGTCGTTGGCGGCTTGCGTGCGCATGTCGTTGGCTAGGTTGCGTAGTGCTAGCACGGCTTCGCGCGAGGCGATGGGGTCGTACTCGAGCGTGTTGGGTTTGGACCGGCCCGTGATGAGGGCGTAGAAGAGCCAGTACTCGTCTGCGGCCGTCGAGCTGTGGGCCTGGGCGGAGGTGCAGGCGGGGCCGACCTGGAGGGGGTAGTGTTAGCGGTGAGAGAAGAAGACGGCAGGGTGGGTAGGAGAAGAGGGGGGGGGGGGGGAGAGGAGTACCTCGGCCGACACCCAGCTCTCCCCTTCAACTTTCAGGCCGTAATAGTGCTCGGTCGTCAGGTAGGCGCACTTGTCGCTGAGGCTGCGCTGGAACTGCTCGAGGATAGTGGCTTTGCTCGTGGAGCCGTAGGCGTGGCTGCCGTAAATGTCCAGGTGGGGGTCGTACGGCTGGATGAGGTCGTTGACGAAGACGCGGATCATGGACGTGACGCCCTCGACGGCGTGGCGCGCCATGTCGACGCCGACGGGGACGCCAGGGACGGAGAGGGAGTCTGTCCCCGGGATGTGGGTGGTGATGGGCGGGGAATGAGTAGATGACCGGGGGGCGACGACGGGGGAGATGTGGATCCTCAGCGGATACTTGGTCAGGAAGAGTGACGCGAAGAGTACGACGACGATGGCGGTCCGCCACTGGGTGTTGCTCTTCCGCGCCCTCGCTCGTTCATCTGCCTGTCCTTGTCGTTGCACGTGTCGCCCTCTGTCTTCCTCCTCGTCCTCGTCCTCGTCCTCCTGCTCTCTCCTCCACGCTTCCTCGTCTTCCCCAATGATCTGGTCCTGCACGTCCTGCTCGTACCGGAAGTCGTCCGGGTCGAGGTGGACCTTAGGTAGCACCAGCACGGGGTGGTCGTCCCCGCCAACGTCGAGCACACCTGCGTTGGCGCGGCACAACAAGGCGCCCCGGGCATTGCGCCTGATGAGGAGGCCGTGCGACGCGGGGTTGTCTAGGAAAGACTGGTGGAAGGCGATGGCGAGGGTGCTTGTGGACTCCGCATCCTCATCCTCGTCCTCGTCTGCTACTTCTGGGGAGGATGCCCGGGACGACCGAGACTGGCTGGACCGGGACGAGTGGAAAGAGGCAGAGCTAGAGCCCGACGGTGTTTCCTGCCGTGGCACGACCAAGGGGAGGCGTGTGATAAGACTGTCCCGAATGGCTGTGGCTGTAGCGCCTCTGGGGCAGGGCGAGGACATGTCTCAGAGGGGCGGATGGCGGACCGGGGTCGGATTGGCAGGGACCATTGCCTATGGGACGGCGCGAATGTGAGATCTCGGTGATTGACGTAGCAAAAGACGAGAGGAGACTGATCAGGCACTACCTGACGGGACAAAACACCTGTGGCGTGCAAACGAGACGTCTGATCGGGTGCCGGCAGCGAGTTACCTGGGCCAACTGCAGCCAGAGTTCAGCAGCGAAAACGGGTTTACGTTTGTATGGCAAACCCAAGCTTAAGCTCAATTGAAACGATACAATAGAACGAGACATGACCGACTGCCCTGACCCAAAAGGCTGGGAGCTGCATTTATGATGATTTGAACAAAGAACCATGCTCGACGTGTATGAAGCCGGATGCGGCGTCGTGACGGAAATAGCCCAGTAGTGGTGGTGTGGAGGGACCGTTGCGATGGAAGAACAGTCGCGCGTTTCTTTGTTCGAGTGCAATGCTACATTGACAAAGCGATGCTAAATAAACCGAGCCACAGGATGTGTGCGGCTTTTCCTTTTCTTTTCTCCTCTCTTTCTTTTTTAGCATCGCTTGATCAACTGAGGAGGTAGCAGGTACTTAGCTGTCAAATGTATTAGAGAATATCCACTCCACCTCCCTCAACAACACGATGCAAGGGGCTGAATCTCATCAGTGGTTACCATGTACCAAGTTACTCGCCGCCAAGGCTCCTGCACACGCACCACAGTCCTTCCTCCACCATCACGACTCGTCTGCACATACCTGGCCTCGAATATGTCCGGCAGTGACGCCCGGGTCTTCTGTAGAGTTCATCGTCCTTGATCTTGTCCCGAAGATGTCCGGAGGAACTGCGCCTTAGGTCACGCAGAGTACTCGCTGAGCCCGAATTATTGATATGATCATGCTGAAGTCTACACCCTACGCGTACCATCCCAGGGATCCCTAAACAACCCTCTTGCCGTCCACCTCCACCTTGTACCGCCGGTGGCTGTAGCTCCCTCCTCTGGGACGGACCTGGCGCTGCTTGAGACGCCGCCCAGTGTCGGCCGAATCCAACTGGCGGTGGAAGTGAAGCTGGGCGGCGATGCGCTGGTTATCATTATGCGGATGCGGGTGGTGGTGGTGATGGTGAGTGATGGGTGTCAGGGGCGGCGGCCAGTGAGGCTGGAGGGACGCGTCGATGGCGGTTGGGGGGGGAGGAGGAATCTGGTCAGGGGTGACTGGAGCCCGCCTCGCCTCTGTTGATCGCAGGCACGCTGCCCCATCCGATGCGGCGTGGGTGGTCGACGAAGCGCTCCAAGCTGGGCCCGTGACGGGTGTGCCGCCTGCATCGTCCCGGGAGAGAGTCCTCAGACCGCTCAGTCTCTTCCAGCGGCCTCTCCATCTTTCGGCGGGGACAGCCTTGACGCCAGGCCACAAGGCGGAGTTGCGCGGTCTCGGGGCCTCCTAACTTTCCAGTCCTCTCCCCGTCCGTCTTTCAAGTCACCGGACCGGCACCGCTGCGGGACCTGTCTTTGATATAGACACTCTTCCTTCCTGCCTACCTCCGCCGCGGCCGTGATCAAGCCAAGGTCCGCATGGAGGCAGCTGTGGGTGTGGACCGGCCTGCCGCACGAGAAGCCCCGAGCGCGCCGTGGTCGGCTCCCGGTACCAGCCTGAACATGCAAAGAAACGGCGGCGGCCCAATACTCGAGGCCGCGAAGCGCACGGCTGGTTAGGCCGTGGGTCCAGACCGCACCGAGTCAGGGAGGATGACGCGGCCAGGAGTGGCAGGCCGGGACAACCGCGACGCAACTGTGTAGCTGGGGCCCACCGACCGCTGGTCACTGGTCGCTGCTCGCGGTGCCACCCCTGTGTGACGACGGCCGTCGTGGAAGCAGGAGGGCCCGAGGCGGGGATGGCTGGCGTGGTTCGCAGTGTGGGAGCTCGTTGAGCGGCGGAGCGGCAGTCAACTGCTGTTCGAGACGTCTGTTAGCTTCGCTGCTGCCAAGCACCACTGCGCTGTGGGGGGTCACTGCTTACGTACCTCGACCTGTCACAAGCTGGCTCCATGCCGTGCCCCTTCGGCAAAGAAACACGATGACAAGGCGGTCGAATAAAAGGGCAAAGCTGGCAGCAGGGCTGAACACTGCGCCGCCTGTTTAGCGAGGTGACGCCGTTGCGCACGCTTGTTCTTTGCAATGCCGAGGCTCCTTCAATTGGGGGTCCGCTAAGATTGGCCGACGTGCCGCTCTTAGACCGGTGTGGCGGCGCAGGTTTGGGAAGTCACTTCCAGGTCAATTCGCTTCTCGACCGTGGCAAGATACCGAATAAGAACTGTCAACACCCACCCGCTGCATCGATGTCACCCGCCGCATCTAACTGAAGGAGTGAGGGGTGCTGGCATCCGCACGTGGAGACGGGAGACTGCGGGGTACTGAACAGTTTGTGCCGTGCACTGGTAATTCTGTGGCGTGGCCGAGAGAGATGGTATGGCACAAGACTCTACCGGTAATGCTGTGACTGAATCTCTTGTGCGCCGCACTAGCATAGAGCAGTGGTGCAAGACGACAGCCCCCGCTACAGTGGATTCCCAGCCCGCTAGTCAGCGCCGGTCAGACATGACAGCCCCCCACGGCATGCACTGGAATGCTGGCGCCGGAAGTTAATGCCAGCACTCGAGATCCGTCGACATGCTGACATAGCACTGGACTCCCGGTTCTCGGTCTAACAGGCTGTTGAAACCTGCAACAAGACGACCTCGTCATGTCATCTCTTGCTCGACCAGTCTGTATCCGCGACAGCATACATAGCGACGTCCACCACTATTCCCTACCCCGGCGCGGTGTAAGTCTGGGAAGTCCCTTCCAGGTCAGGTCACTTCTCTTAAGATTAAGATTACCGACAAGAACTGTCTACACCCGCTGCATTGATGTCATCGCCGCATCTATGACCGTCACGTCATATCTCCCACCCAAGTCTAGCCTGAACCCGTCATTTCTGCATCTCCGCCGCCCTCATTGGGTTGTCCCTCCCTCAGCCGCCTCTTAAGCCTCCTCTTCGCCGACTTGGATGTTCCCTGGCCTGGCGGCGCCTGTTGGGGGTAGCTTGGGCTGGGAGAGGCCGTGGTAGGCGTGGTGAACTGGCGGTTGGGGGGTTGGCGCTGCATCTGCTGCTGTGGTTGCGGCAGGTACTGCGACAGGTCCGCGGCGAGTCTGGCTGCGGAGCTGGCCGAGGTGGAGACGGTCGACTCCGTGCCGAAAGCCGAGACGCCGTCCCAGCCGCTGCCGGCCTCGGGCCGCGGTTCGGCTGATGTCCCGGTGAACGGCCGCGGCACTGGCACGGTCAACGTCGGCATCGCCCGTGTCTCCATCCTCGGCGGCTCCGGCCCCCTCGCCACGGGCCCCTCGATCCCCGCCCGCATGCCCACGTCCTCCTCCTCCGACACAAACCCCGGCACCGGCCACCCCTCCGCAACCCTCTCCAACTGCTCCCTCGCCTCCGCCGCCACCGTCCCGCCGTAATCGCCGTCCCAGTCGGCCCGGCACCAGCGCTTCGTCCAGGGCGGCCAGTACACGCGCCTCTCGCCGCCGCGCGACATCCTGTACGCCACCACCGCGCCCGCCTCGTCCAGGTCCCCCATCATCTTGCGGATCTTGCGCACCAGTCGGGGCCGCACGGCGGGGGCGTATTGCGGGTTGGAGGGGTGGTGGCAGTGGAGCTCCGCCATGATGAGGTCGAGGACGTTGCACTCGGACGATCCGGCTGACGTTGAGGAGGGAGGCGAGGGACAGACTTGGGTCTCGATGTTGTCGGGTGTCAGCCGGAAGGCCGAGATGAGTTGCAGGATGCGGCGCCTGCTGAAGTCGCACCACGGGATGCGCGTGGCGGCGCCTTTGCCGGTGATGATGGCTGCTATGCGCTTGCCGCAGACGAGCTGGCGGGCGGAGAGGGGGGTTAGTGCGGGTGGATCGGGATCGGCTGTGGGGGTGAGGTTACCTCTGGGGTGTTGGAGCGGCACATCGAGAGGGGTGGAGGGATGGTTGTCTGTGAGCTGGATTGCGTGGCTGGACTGGCTTGGCTAGCGGGCCGGATGCTACTATGCTAGGTACTGGTGGCAATGGAGATACAGAGTTGTTGAGTTGGTGGGAGGAGACCGCGTCCCTGTGAAACGGATTTATACCGTTGGACGGCTTTGTTGGCCGTCGTCCACTAGAACGTACCGCTGTCTGAACTCCGTGACGTGTAGTCCCGGTGGTAAGACAACCCGGAACTCATGTCTCAGCAACTATCAGGCCACCGTGGGCAATTCCAGAAAATAGTAAACAAAGGTTGAAGGAAGTGCCACCGCCTTTTCTCGTCTACCAAACTGAGACAGCATGGCTGCTCAACCACCGGCAGAGCTTGTCCTGCTTCGTGTACCAAATGGCTCTCTCCTCCTCTATTCGCCTTTCGCGTATTTCAAGACGGAGAACAACGTCGTAGAAGTGGCTTTCTCTCCCTACCGATATAGAGAGGTCCTATGGCTAACTTAATACCACCAGACCCCAAAGGTAAAGGGGACAAGTACCTTAGCCCCGTCCCATGACTTCGTTACCGTCCGGCGGCATCTGAGCTCCTGTGCCGGCCACCTCCGTTAGCAGTTCCTACCGTCCTGGATACACCTGAGCTTCTTGGTGTCTGGCGGGAGGAGGTCTCATACGCAGGGGACCTTGACTCGGCCTTGTTCGCGAACAAGGACCAGACTATATGCAGGGATGAAGAGTCTGTCCATATGGCTGACTATCGACATGAGCTTAACAACTTCCACCCACTCCCAAATTGACCCATCGCCCAAAGCTGCACACTCCGCCCCGCTATCGTCCCATACTCGCCTCAGCGCTCTTTCAACACCCCATCGACACAACAACTTACCTTCCACCCCTCCACCCCTGCTACCACAACCCATCACGCACCTTCCCCACTCAATCGTGGCCACCTCAAACCCACCGACCGCCCAGCACGGCCATCAAACGCGGCAGAGCGTCACCCGCTCGCCATCCAGATACCCCTCGGCGTCTACGGCAACCCAGACACAGCTCTACTTCCGCCTGCTTTGGGCTGGGACCGCGGGTTTGTCAAGGCTAGGATAGTGGGCCAGTAGTAAAGGGGGAAGGAAGGTCATCGTTAAGTCCACGGGGTAGTTGTGAGGGTGCTAGGGGGAGGGGGGTTGTTGATTGAACACGGCTAGGGCGAGGTGATAGAGGGTAGAGAGGCCAGGGGGGAAGAGGGCAGGATTCCGAAAGGGCGGCGGTTGTTCCACCGCGCGAGGAGGGTGTGCACACTGGCCCGCGCAGGATCTCTCGGTCAAGATAGAATCAATGCGTCTGTATCACTATCTCTCTACGTCAGCTAACCCTCGTCGCTGGACATGGCCGGCCATCCACCGTCCATTATCACGCATAGTACGCACACTCGCGTGGCCGAACAGCGCCTTCTTTGCGCCCAGTCTGCACTTCCCCCGCCCGCCGCCGCTGACCGTGCTCCCTCCCCATAGTATCGGGGTGAGGAAGTCGTGGTGGGCGAAGTTCTTGTTGTCGTGAGCAGTTGGAAGGACGAGGTGGCCCCGTGGTCGATATCGTCCTGGATTGGGTCTGCCCGGTTCATGTGGTGACACCTTGGTCGTGATGCCAGGCGAACGGCCTGGGATGCTGCTGGGCTCCTTGCTGGCGGGCGGCCAGCTACGACTGACGCAGTCCTTTGCGCCGGCGCCACTGGAGCGGGCTCTGAGACGAGGAGGAGGAAGAAGCAGCCAATCACCTGGATCTGGACTTGAGTATTTGACGTCTTTTGAGGCCTCGACCGTTACCCCTATCTGGCAACCAGCGCCGAGGAAGAGTAGTTCGGGTGTGATGTCTCGACGTACCAAGCGCCGAAAGCCTTAGCGCACTCCTGGGCCGGCTGGCAGTAGCCTCTCCCCCCCCCATCTGAATAGCCAGGGTATGCAGGCGCCATCGCAAGATGAGAGGTGGCGCGGCGTCTTTGTCTAAGGCCACCTTGGGCCTTTGGCTGTGTAGGTACGTCATCATATGTGTGTGACGACTGCAGGCGGCAGTATTAGTCGAGCAGTCGTCAGTATTAGTCGAGTGGACGGAAATCTGAATGTGAATGGTGGAAGAGCATACCTACCTTCCTGCGTGAGTGCTAACACCGAGTTGTCCAGTCCGTCCCATGACTACTACCCTTCACTCCCCTGGGGCGGAATCGCTATCGGCCGGGACGGGCCGGTGGTGGCAAAGAAGCACGAAAAGAGGCCGTTTCAGAACAATGATAGATAACCTCCATGATATCTAGCTCAAGGTGGCTTGTGGCCGGACCCAGACCATGTGTCGCGTTTCGGACTCGCATGCGGACGGCTCGGGGGATCTTGGGGGAATCCTGGAGCAACCACACATTAGCAGACGAAGTGTACACATATGATAAGGCAGTGCTCACCTGGGTTTCCCCCTCCCGCCTTCTCGACGTTCCGGCGCTAGGCCAGGACCGCCGTGAAAGCGAAGCGCAGATGTGGCTGGGGACCCGACGACACGTCGCGTACGACCTGCCATTGGTCCCTTTTGCGGCCTCTTCGGAAAAAGCAGTGTCTCGCGGGCTTGTCGCCTCGTCGTGAGAGGGCGGCTCGTGGTCTCTGGGTGACCCCATGAGGTCGTGGCCTCCCTCGTGGAGTGGTGCTATGGGGGCAGACTCCGTTAGTCGGAGGACTGGCATAGGCCGCCGAGCGAGGGTGGACGAGAGGCGGTGGCGTCGATCGTATCTTTGGCCTCGAGAGGCGCGTCGGCTGGTGCGGCTCGTTTCCCCTCCTGCGGAGACGACAATGCTGACATGGCTGACGCCGCCCAGGGCGCCGGGGAGGCATCCTTTCCTCGCCTAGCGGGACTTCTCTCGCGGCTGCCATTGCTCCCGTGCTTGTTTGCGACTGCGCTCGGTTGGGAGCGGCTGCGTGCTGGTCAACGCACGGGTTAGCTCTGGTTAAACAAGACACCGGGGCAGGGAATGCGCGTACCTCATGGGACTCGGAGAGTGCTCCTGTCCTCGCCAAAGGTGCGGGCCATCCGGCCTGGCCGTAACCGCACAGGCGACTGGTAGCGCGGCCATCTGCCTCTGCCAACGGGCCAACCATTCACCGGTGTCGGCTCAGTCTTCATCGACAGGTTGCACCCCAGCATCCCCTACAACGCATGCGCTACCCCCAACCTGACGCGGTCAGCGCCGGGACCCTGCGTGGGCCACGGCGGTGGCGATGGAGCTGGTGCTGGGCCGCATGGCATTGGTGATGGTGGTGCAGACCATCTGCGAGGGGGCATTCGGCCAGTCAGTGGCGGAGGAGGGAGGGGGTCGGGCGCGGTGTTTGGAGAGACGAGCAGTTATGTGAGTGCTCTCGCTTCGCCCGCTCGACACCATCAATTTTCTGGCGCGCCCACTGCCACCCTCACATCAACACCATACCACGAGGACTCCGCCAAAAGCGATTCAAATCCTCCGAAACTCGGGATTGTGTGTCGCATTGTCAGTCCAAGACAAAATACCGGGCTGCATCGAGCTTGGGCATGACTTGCCGAAACGCGACGGCCGGCAGTCGTGGTGGACGTTACAGTGGGCTTAGGCCCAGCTTCGGAAAGGCAGCGGGTGATCGACAGCCGCTGAAGATCAAAGGCTGGGCGGCGTGCTAGTGCGTTTAAGTGGGATAAGCTAAGAAACTCGGCTGGAAAGTCGGCTGGAGAATCGCTGCGGGGTGTAAGGCAGATGTAGTTGAGGAGGCTTGTATGCCAGCTAATCGCGAACCATGTTTACGACTGCATGGGCAGCTCGTACCCGCGGCTTCTACCTATCCGGTCGCATCCATGCCACGGGAGACACTTTACACGTCCGTCCAGGTGACCCCACCACTTGGTTACAGCGCTCCACAGGCTGAACCCCAGCCCTTGTAGGTCACCCTAACACTTTACTGCGTACAGAAAGTGGCCGGCCACCTGCCGCAGAATGTGATCACAGAAAGTGGCCCCCTGCACTTGCAGCGCTGGGGCAGACAGAGTTCCTCTCGCCTCACGGATGTCATCGAGGCCGATTGGAAACTCCCTCGTGCCTCTGAAAAACAGGAGGAGATGCAAAGGTTGATGAGACTTTGCAAAATATCGGTCGGGAAGCAATTCCGAAGCTTGATGCAACACAGCTGCAATGCCTTGCACCACATCCGTCTACACGAGCAGTTCCGAGCCGACAACGGCGCAGGACAGGAGACAGCGAGATCGACCCACTGACGTGTCAACGAACCCGTCGGTGTCTTTCTGGACGTTCAAACTTGCGGGTGGACTGAAGAAGCAGATGGAGTCCAGATTTACCAGCTGCTTAGCCTCTTCACTTGGAATACGATGCTGTCATCTTGCCTGATAGTACATGCGGATGCGCATCTGTTCCGCCTCGCATCTCCCCTGGTTTCTCAATCATAGTCTCGCACTCTCCCATCTGCGTCTTCATCTCGCCGCGCGACGCCTTGAGCAATTCGTATTCACTCGCGGCTTCGACATCGCGGATATGCGCCCCCAGTCCAAGGCAGCCCATGCCGGAGCTTCATCTCGGTACCGACGTTGCGGCGGGTGGACTACTGCCGCCTTTCGAGCACATGGTCGGTTTCCTTGGGCGAACGGGCCACAACCGCATATGAATACGTCGTGTGGCACGAGAAGGGAACGCGACTCAAGCGCGCAAGGGAGCTCGAGAGAGCCGCAGTCCGATAAAACGGTCATGAACCTGCTGGGGACAGAGATGATCTTGGTAACGAGGAGAACATATTGCTGTGGCCAGGTGTCTTTCTTAAGGTGGGTGAAGAGCTTCGCGATGCCCCGAATGAGACCCTTGGGATGGCTGCTGATCGTTTTTCCGATAGCCTGTACTCCAGCAATAATCATCGGCGCCGGCACTCAGGACAGCAGGGTCCAGGTCCCTGGCACCCTCTTGGACGCACTGCTCAGGCCCCTACTCTGCCTTTGCTTTGGTCATCACGTCGCCCAGCTACGGGATTCATGCAGCTCCTACGACAATTGTCTGTTGCGAGAGCCTGCCGATCGAGACACGGAAACACACTTAATCCCAACCCAAGCACTCAACAGTCGTCGGACCTCCCGTTCACCTCCCCTCCGTTAGGATATACACCCCTGTCCCCCGCAAAAAGATCACTCAGATCCGAGACAGAAAGAGAAGACACGCATGTCCATTCTGAGAGTCAAGGTCAGGAAAGCCCGTCAGCGCAATCCCGCGTTAGCAGTGATGGATGACAAGTGCAGGCGGGCTATGAGCCGCTACTCTGACACTCTGCTCCCATTCTGAAAGCAGAGAACGGACAGACCATCCGTCACAATACCACCAGGACCCCGGCAATATCCGAGACTCTCTTCTCAAACCAAGATCAAGTGCCCTTCAACTATTTCCGGAGCCCATGGCGCGCCCTCTCATCCGCAATCACGTCTCCAACCAGCCGGATAATTCACCGCAGCGCAAACGCCCGGGTCGGACCCCGTCCGCCCCCAGGGAAGACCGCGAGCACCTGAAGGCTATCCCTGCTACCGGCACGCACCGGGCTGCTCGGAGCGCCTGCGGATGTGGATTGCGCGGGTCGATCTCGGCTCGGCGCTCTGTCTGCGATAGTGGTGTGTTCCGCGCCCCCGACGTGTTCGCCCCGCGTACCGCCTCCCTGATCAGCACGTCCAAAATCCATGCTTTTGCCGATTTGGGAGCAATGCTGGGATGCCTCCGGCTCTGAGCTCAGAGGGAGGCTGTAGGCTGGAAGCTGGGAAGAGAGGCGATTTGGAACGTAGGGCCGTGGGATTGGACGCCGTACAGCGGGTCACTGCTCCTCAGCCCATGTTCCGGTGTATGTCCACGATGTTGGCGTGCACCAGCTGAAGCTCGGCGAGTGTGGTTTTGCCGCCATAGTCTATATGCAACGGTGGTGGGGCGGCTACGAGTCACTTGTCATGGGATGGAGTCTGTATAGTCCTGCTTGGGCGAGCTTGGGGAGAACGGCATCGCCGTCTGGGGTGGAGTGGGCGGACGGGTGAACAACTTGGTAATGGTAAACCCACAGGATGAGAAGTCTGCTCCTTTATTTCGCTCTTCGTATCGTGTCTGTACGGCTTTTATAGCTCAGGGCCCCGGTTCCAGGGCATGGCGCTGATCCCGCGGCAAATCGCTCGACGCACGAGAGCCCGAGTCCATCAACAGACCCGACGTGCCCTACGAGTCTGTCACCTAGTCGGAGGAGAACATCGGGAAGCTATTCGAGACGCCGAGCAGGAGTACAAAGCGAAAGGTGACCAGAGCGGACTGTCAGTGCACATCCCTGTTTTCGACGTGCTGGACGCTGTGTGCAAGCTAGAAATGGTCCGGACCAGATCCCTATCCCACTCGGCGAGGTCTGCTTGGCAGGCCACGGTCATGGTTTTTGGCGGCGGCGCACTCAGCCTCCGTGGCGGGCCGATGCTATGGGTCGACTGTCGCATTCAGGGGCACTGCCAAGAGCCGCTGGGGGTACGGCCACACCCGCCCACGATGCCCACGACGCTGGACTCCAAGTTTTTCGTGGGGATTACGTCACGCGCGTCCGTGTCAACGTACGCTCCTGGGGGATTAAGAAGGAGCTCGTGAATCTGCTTGTTAGTATGACAGGGAGTAAGTTTGTTGGGAGACGTAGTTGACCGGTGTTGAAGGCGGTGCTACAAGGAAGACATCTACTGCGACGCTGATGCAATTGCGCAGGGTTCTGTCTATTAGGGGGGACCCGGGATGACAATGCTGTTGGAGTCACCTTGACCGCCTTATTGGTCTCCCGCTTCTGATCGCCGTATACGCACCCGGAAAATGGGAGCCCGGCGTCCAGCACCCACAGCCGAGCATCTTCATCCAACCCCCAGCTCAGCAGCAGCCGGAGCAGAGCCATCAGCACTTGCAGGAGCCGCGGCCACAGGCACAGGGCTGGTTGACGATCCACCCTCAATATCAGTACCACCAGCAAACTCCGAAGAAGGCGACCGCAACCACAAACCACAGGCGGGCCAGCCTCAGACCCAACAACCACCCCAAGTCTCGCGCCCAGACCAGGCAACAAACCTCTATCCCCTCCGGTCCTCCCACCAGCCCAGCAGCGGACGACACCCATCCCGCCTCCGCTTCTCCCTGACGCCGGGATCCCCTTGGAAACCTAAACATCCAATACAAGTGGCTCTGGACCGAGTCCTACGCCGTGAGCGGCTCGCACGCCTGGAGACGTTAGAGGCTGCGACTCCCAAGATAACGGTGTATGTTGGCGGAACACTCGAGGAGCGGAGCTTGAGTATGGAAGGAGGTGCCGGCGGTAGTGAATAGGGAGGGGACGCATCGACAGCACGACCACGGCCGGATTAGCCGAACATGTTCTCTCCGCCTCCTAAGGCTGTCCATGTCCCGACACCCCCCAACTGGCCAAGCAGTAGTAACGGCAAGGTGCGGTGTCAACTATCCCCGTATGCCACGGACGTTGGAGAGACGGGGACTCCAAACGGAGAGGGAGGATGTTGAGCGAGACTTCAACATGGGATGGGGGTTGAGAGTGGAGGAAGAAGCGATAGCATCGTAGGTTGCCGCATGGACAGTGAATCGTTTCGGCGAAGGTGACAGAATACGGGAATTGGTTAGGAAGCGCCACCAGCATCTTTTTGACCAGAACGCCCATCGCGTATTCTAGGGTGGCTTAGGAGGGGCACGGTTTCCTGTCTATCATAAGGGAGCAAACTCGACAGAGGCACAACGCCTGGACTGGAGGGAACGTGCTGCGAGAGAGCGAGAGAGCTCCTACTAGCGGCTAATCTCACATTCATCATCGGTGCGGCCGGGCACGCGCGGGGTATATTCGCTAACGTCGCCCATCACCTCGACGCTGTGCCTAAGGAGTTCCATGTTGCCCATGTCGACGACGTCCGTAACTCGGTGCAGCTCGATGCCTGTAAATGTTGCCCTAGACCCTAGACCAGTCTCTCCCCAGGTGGCGTTGGCATGTTACTATGTGCACGGACACTAGCGGTGGTGACGAGCTCGCTGACCGTGACCACTGCGTCTGTCTACCTGTAGGTGGTGTTGCAGACTCTCCTGCGCATCTGTAGAATCTCCTCCACGCCGAGTCACCGCAAGTCGGACCGAGAACATCGACTGTGGTCACGAAAATGCCATGGCAAATGCTTTCGCGACAACCCCTAAAGACCAGACTTGTATAACAGGGCGATATCTAATGTTCCTTTTGAAGCACTCGGTCCGGGCACTTGACCACGGGTACTAGAGATCACCTTAGGAGGGTCGAGGAGGAGAGTCCTGCCATTCCCGGCGCTCTGCCCATGGTCGCCACTCGCTAGGACATGTCGGTGTTGTGAGGTATGAACGCCAAGGTTGCCAGGGAGTAGCAGCATGGCGCATGCTTATGCTGGGGCAAGGACGGCTGAAAGGCTGTTAATTGGGGGCTGCATTGGGAGGAGGTGCTTGCGCCTGGTCACCTAACATTCCCAAGCCGGAACGGACGACTCTGTGCACTGTGTGGAACAACCTGGCAGTAGTCAGAGCAAAGCAGAGGCCTCTCTGGGATCAAGGTCCCTATCTGACGCGGAATATCGTCACCCTCAAGGTTGGTTTCAAGTTCTCAATGCAGGCAGATCAAAGGAAGAGGATGTGCCGTGACCACGACTGAGCAGTGTCCCTGAGGCGTTAAAGCCTGACATGACTAACACGTGCGAACACTACCGTGACTGAAGAATGAAGGCCACCAGTGTTCGTAGTCAAGCTGCAACCCTGGCGGCCTGGCTACCTTATTCAACACCGCCTTCACCCCGACGACTTTCAACCAGCAACCGATTTAACCAGACACGCTGCACCTGCAAATGCACCACCTCGACCTCAGTAGTGGCTTGACGGATTGACAGGCGCTGGTTGCTGCTGTGATGTCAAGAGCACGCCCCGCCCAGACATCGTTCTTGTTTGTTATCGCAATCCGTCCGCGTAAAACATTTCCACCACCACAGAACAAGAACCCCCAGCCTCACGGCCGGAGCACACTTGTTATTCAGCGGCTCATAGTGCTAAAATCTCGTTTTCCCCGAGGATCCTCCCGGCGAACCTCCGGGAAGAACCCTCTGCGGTGTGTCATATCAGCAGGATCCGGCGCGCAGGCTGCCCGGCTTGACTGGACACCTCCGCATAGAGCTGACTCTATGGCGAAGTGTTTCCATGGCCATGCAGAGACATTACAGAAGAGGTCCTTGCCACCCGTTCCTGCGGAAGTGGCAGTCCCGGCAGGAACGGCGTCGTCAGCACTCCCATGTCCATCTCTCGTCGCCGGCACCATTAGTTCAAACTGGCACCCGGCGACGGTGCCCGGGAGCAACGCTCTCACCGCAGGGGTTCGAGCCGCCGTCCACCTGTTCTCGGCCCGGAAACAACCGCTCAGCTGCCTTACCCGCCCGAGCCTTGGAGCGCTCACCCCGGCAACGACGCATGGACGGCACTATATACAGCGCGCTGGTCTGGGTGCACATAAGTGCCGGGCGGGACAATTGCTATGACCAACGAGGCGAGTCACGTCTACACCAGCCTTATCGGGCTTTAGGGAGACATCCATTCATCAGGGCAGCTACCTCTCAGCAGAATTGCCCAACCGGGCTATCCGGTCCGTATGAGACCAGCAGCTTCTTCACCAACAGGAGCAGCAGCACTAATGACCCCAAGCCGGCGGGGCCAGCCGGACGGGACTGCACGTCATGGCTGGTTGACATACGGTTGAGCTCCATGTCACGTCGATGACATAGGCCGTCAACAGAGCCCAAGACGGGTTCGGCTCCTTCAGACAAAGTGTGGGACGCGCGAAAGAGCACACGAGAGGGTAGTCCCTGACAACGCCTCCGCCGGCTCGACGGCATCACCCCATGCTCGTAACCCGCGCAGAATTCAACACCGAGTACAACCGCTCGTCGACGTCGCTGACAACACCTAACACGTTCGCCGGCATGACTGCTGAGCAGCTGGAGAAGCTTCCCAAGCAAAATGTGAACGCTCTCATGGTCACCATAGCCTTCGACGACCTGCTCGTGTGCCGTGACCAGAACGCGCTGCCCCAATAGCCGTTTGATGTTTTGGTCCGTGCTCGACGGGACCGATAAGCCAGCCGCCCGTCCACAAGCCCCAGTTTGCGGCGTCCACGAGACGCTGTGTTGTCTTCATAGCGGCTGGGTCTCAAGGACCAGGCTGGTGAGTCTCGTTCCTCCGGCCCTTGCCTGTTACCTCCACACCCCCCCGTCACTTCCATTCACTGTCTTCCCTTCACTCCATTTCGCTCTTTCCAGCTCCCTCCCTCGACTCCAGCCACTTCCGCGTTCTCGCCTCCCCCTTATATCTCACACTGGCTTGGACACTCCCACAGGCGGCACCCAACTCGACCGCCAGAGAACCACCGAACTTTCAGATCACCGCAGGACCACAGTATAGCTGGCAGGGGCCCAAACACACATTTGCAACCATCATCTGTCCTCGACTCCGCCAACTACGGCTTGCGCATCCACCCCAGAGGAGGTTTTGCTCTCCCGCCCCAAAACACAGCTGGTAACCCGACGTGTTGATCACTCGCCTCACCAAGGTTTCCTCGGGCAACTGGAACGTCATGGGCGCCGCCAGCACCGTCCTCAATCCCGAGAGGGCGGCACGACTCCCCCCTGAAGGACGAAGGACGCCGCGGGGAGCCTGTACCAGGACATGCATTGGCCCCGCGGGGGCGCTGTCTTCATGGAGCGCAACAGTCGCGACTTTGCGTCGAGGATTAGCAGTATCAACGTAACGCCAACGCGGGCTGTCGCCGAGACCTCGCCGAGGTCCTGCCGAGGCGCCCGTTGGGTGGAGCTTGAGGTGGCGGCAGCTCCCGGAGCCCTGGGGTTTCGGCACTTAGCGGAAGGGACATGTGGAGGGCGCCGGGTAGGGCAGGTGTCGAGGGGGAGATAACAAGAGATATGCAGGGTTGATGAGGCTAAGGCAGCTCAAGGCTAGTCCGGATACGGGATATGTGGAAGGATGAGCACAGGTGGTTACAAGTTTCGGGGCCTCGCGTGCCTTCTTCCTCATCCATTATCGTCTCCCATCTTCAAGTCCCTTAACCATATCGGGTTTAATAGCACGCAGTGGCTGGGATATCGATGCTCGAGGCGGAGGATAATAGTGGTACGAGGGGGAGCTAGGCACTGAGCATAGGAATTCGGGTTAAATTAGGAGTCTTCACATCGTTTGTGGACTTTGCGGCGATGCTGGGGGTACGTTCGACGGTTCGAGTCGTTGTCTCCGCCAGTCACCTTACGCGCAAGGCCGGCGGGGTATCAACCGCGTGATTCAGGGCAGTAGGCTGGCTCGGTGCATTGCGGTACTCGGTGGACGTTACGTCTAGCTTGGGGGTCTTGGAATTTCTCCTGGTGGTCTCGAATCAGAGGAGCCGGGGAGAAGAACACTAGGAGACGGTGGTGTTGGGCCGGTGGACGTGGCTGGCGACGCGGACTGATGTGCGAGGTGGGCCGTTCTGGGTTGTATACGGGCAAGAAGGGTAGGGGCGGGAGTCGGCGCTTGGGCTGTCGTTTGCGGTGGGTTAGTGTATAGCGGGGTGAGAGATATGTCGATGTAGTCGGGAGGAACGTTAGGCTTGACTTGACTTTACCACAATAGATGACGCGACGCGGTCTTGGTTGTTCGTCAGCTCGCTGGTGGTTGCTGACACCCTGGACGGGGAAGCCATCGATGCTATGCTTGAAAAGATTGGAGCAGAGACTCTGCTTAATGTTGTTGCTGCTGCTTGGGACAGCTACCCTGCTCCGTCTTACGGACCTGCTATGAAGTAGCTGGTTGTCTGGCCCGAAGGGGTTTCTGCATCAGATTGCTCGAGTAGTAACCAAGCAGAGACGAGCGTAGAAAAGATTTGGTAGAAGTTGGAGTGGCTGAGGTGATGGAGTAGACGGGTACATTACCCAGGACAATCCCGACCACCCGGCGTTCCGCACAACCGCGATGGCTGGTTAAGGCACCACCCAATTGAGCTACAGACATGGAACCAAAACGCTGCCCCGTAAGACCTACTTATTGCCCTTGCTGACGTGCCTCCCTTGTGCGGTACCTGGCTCTGCACGCCAGGGTGGCCTTCCCTCTTTGTGGGTGTGTATGCCTGAAAACACTGGTCGCAATGGGTTGGGTGGTCGAGGAGGCGAGTCCCCGTTCGAGGTACTGCTGACATTACCAACCAGCTGGCAGTTGTCGTTGCGCGGCTTGCAGGCGGAGGCCGCCTCAGCCCGCGCGAAGAAGAGCTCGACTACGTCCCATGTTGTTGAAACCGAGGTCGAGGCCGTCCAACCCGCCGCCAGCGACCTGCCCGGAGAGCCCGAGGCAACAATAGCCACGCGGGACTCCGTCTCAACTCCATTTCCGCCGCACCCACCCCTCCCGCCAACCCGGCTCGCACCCGCACCCGCGGATGCCCGAGCGGGTCGAAGAGCAAACAAGACGGAGATGACGAAGCAGGTCCCCTGGCACCGTCGCCGTGGTACGAGTTCCAGGAGAAGGCGATGCCGTCCTCGCCCGGGTCGACTTCTTCCTGATTGTCGGAAAGGTCGCGCCTTGGACTAGATAGGTTGGAAGATAACCCAGCTTTTGCGAACCATCCTATACCGCGCGGATGTTTATAGTCTAGACGGGAGGGCAGGATATGCGAGCGAATGAGCGATTCCATTCACACTCGCCGGCCATACCTTCTCGTGAGGCCATTTTAGGCCCTTGGGCGCTCGGGAGCTCGCGGTGGACGCGCGGCGTTCATGACAGGTTGTAGGCAGTGGAAGGATGCCCGGTGGCCGGATCTCCAGCTTCGCGGGCAAGTTTGCTGTGGGGGTGGCCGCCCCGTCGGCCTCTTTCCTACGGAGACCGAGTCGGCAAGGGAAGCTGTCTGCCGTGTTGTTGCGCAGCTCGTACGTCGTCATTGTAAATTATCTTATCCTTCATCGTGGTGATGCACTTCAATCGATGCACTTGAACACCAGTCGAGGCTCGTATCATTTGGGGGTCCAAACCTGCATAGGAACCGCACTCTCCCACCGTTGCCGGAACATCGCCAAATACGAGGTGGGCGTTGGGATAGTGTTGTCTTCTTACTATGCCCATGGGTAGACTAGAGAGTGTTGATAACATAAGCAAGCCCGGGTCTGGTACAACATCCAAAGCCGTGGGGGACCGCCGGATGGCTAGTCGTTGTAAACTTATAGCCACGACGGCTCCCCCCTACCAGTCGGTCCGGCCGTGGTTTAAATGCCCGGCGCTCCGAGAAAATTGTTCTGTCGCATGCTTCTTCGGAGGAACACAACAGAACAGTCTTCCCAGCTCTAAGAACTACTGAGCTCCGTTGCGTTCCTCGCCGAATCCGTTTGGACTTATAATGTATCACTAAGTGCCTTCCCATCAATATGACCGCCTTCCTTTTCGTGACGTTGTGGCCCGTATTGGGCGTCTGCCTACCTATTGACAGACCAGCGTTTGTTTGTTCCGCCATTTGACTCATACGCGGCGACTTGTTCCTCACCGCTCATAGATTCATTATAGCGTGCAAGCGCCCACCTATCGACGCGCGGTGCAAAACATGTGAATAAGCAGTAATACTGCCTGCATTCGTCCCTTCACCCCCCGATAACCTGCCCTATCTCTTGACAAACGTACGATATTGGCTTGACGCCCGCCCCTGAAGCGCTTACGCGAGCGGTGTAGGTCAGGGTGCTCACGGGACTCCATCTCTTGGGGTAGGCCGACTTGCGATGTGTTTCGAGACAGGGCGAACCTAAACGTTGACGCCGATCCACCGTAACCTCCGACATCTTGGGAACTGACGACAGAAGCCGACCGCCGGAAGTGGAGTATGAACTTACTTAGAAAGTTCAGGATCTTATCAATCTGGTAATCTGGATGCGGGGCTTTTGTTTACTCAAGTACACATTCAGCGCCTCACCTTGAACCTGTCCACGACGCCCTCCTGCAGCAGCGGCGGGGCCAGGGCAGGCAGCTGTCGTCGGTCGACGAGCGCAGCGCTTGAAGCCGGCTTGGCCGATCGTCATCGGCCTAGGAATACGGCCGGGCGGGATTGGTCTGCCATGCTTGCTGCGCAGACACAAGCCCAGCTACCCCCGCCTTTTGAAGTTGTGACGGTACTCAACTCCATGCCAGGGAACACCGCCGAACATCACCGCCCGGACCGTCCGGCTGGGCCGTGGCGCGTCGTTGGGAATGATAACTACGCGGAATCGGACAGTGGGAAGGGGGATAGCCGTGATATCCGCGCTGTGGCTGCGTGCTCTAAGAGAGAGTGACTGTACCATCCTGCAGCACAATGTGCTTTGCCCGGGTTTGCGCGACATTGTGTTTGGATTTCCCGTTTTGGCTCCTCCCTCCCTGACGTATCTGTAGCTCTCTCAAGCCCAAAGTTCACCAGGCCTGGTCACCCAAGGTGACGACAGGAACTCGTAAGCCCCGTCCCACACGAAGGCCTTGCACGGTATTGAACGGCCGGCGATGATCTGAAGCACACACGCCCGTGCTGACGGAAGCTCCTCACCATGAGTAGCACGTGTCCTGACTGACTCTCTGTATCATGCCGCCGCACTGGTGGAGTAACCATCCACAGACAGCCACTGGCACCACTAAACCTCGCACCCACTCCCCGCTTCCCCAAGCTGATGAATACCATTATACTAAGTGTCCGGTCCTGGAGGTAGACCTCACCCTCCTCCGTCCACCTCGTCACGGGAACAAGCAACCATGCTGCCAAGTCGGTCTTCTCTCCACTGTCCTCGTCCAGCCCTTGTAACGAGGTCAGCCTAACGGTGTTGTCATTGCCGATAGACGATTGGAGGCAGCGGAGGTTCAGTGGGTCATCCGTGCCGTCCCAACCCGTCCCCGGACCGCGCTGTCTGTGACCGCCCGGCCAAGAGACCGGATGAGCAGCACAGCGGTGACAACGAGCTTCTTCTTCGGCCCAGCACTCTCCCCTCCCGCGACCCGGCCGGTCCGCCGCGAGGGACTTCCCAGCCCCCACCCCTCCGGCCACAGCCAGGCCACCAAGACCGACTTCCAGCCTGCCGTCGTGTTGAACTTGGAATCCGTCTTCGACTCCATCAGATCAATTGCCATTTCATGGCACAGCTGGTCCTGTTCATAGCTGGCGACGCGACCTGCCGGCCGGCCTAGCTCAGAGGTCGTTCAGCAGGACCATTAGGCCCGCAGCTGGCACATCCGACAAGGTCGTCGCTGTTTAAAGCGTGAACGACACACCTGTTGAAGGAAACACGGTTACGCGAAACCCGGGAACAGCGGCAGACAGCCGAGTCTCGGCGCCGGGCATGGCGCCGCCATTTACGCCAGTATTGAGGTGGACTCCGGGTTGGCGCCGGCGCATTCGCACGCTGCCTGGTGGTTGGGTGCCCGACGTTAGGGTGCTCTGGGAGGAGGAGGAGGCGTTGGTGGGTCTGGGGATCGGACTACTGTGTCGTGGGTTGGTAGTTGATCGGTGGGTTGAGAGACATTTCAGAAGCACTGGGGGAGGGGAGGTACGTATCGTCTCATCAGCCGATGGTCTACCTCAATCCCAGGATGCGGACGCAGCCACACAGCTTGGATATGTACAATGAGCTCCATTCCGGGTTAGGTTGGTCAATTCCACGCACGCGGTCGAGATTGGCAGGCATCTCATCCCTCCGACTGTCGTTTTCCGCCCGCTGCCGTTGTTCGTGCTCCCGCTGCCACTGCTTCATCTCCATCCACAGGCTGCTTTTCTCCTCGCACTTGAGATAGCTCGCCACTCCGATGAAAAGCGCCTGGTAGTCCCTCGGCGGCGGCCTGCCTGCTCTCTCGGATATCGAGGTCAAACAGATGAGTGGCGGATTCTCTGCCCCTCGCACCGAGGACGCAAACAGCGGCGACTGTGTGTCGGATCACATAGCAAACGACCGGATCCGATCACCTTGGCTATATCGCTGGCGGCGGAGGCTGCGACAGCCACCGGCCAACAACCTCGAGCAGCCGGGATCCGTCGTCATGGAGAGACGCCTGGCCGTGGTTGGCCCCGGGTTTCCGGTAGAACCATCCTTCTGACTGAGTAAGCTCTTGCTGAATAATGGCGAGGTCTCTTGCTGACCTCCACCTCAAGTTCCTTTATGTCCCGCTAGGCTGTGGCCTCTTGCTTTCCCCCAAAGTCTCTTCTTGATGCCGTGTGGTGTTTTAAGCGAGTCGGCTCGCACATACAGGGTAGTCATCCCTGCACCTCGCCAAAGCTCATTTCTCTTCTCAATGCCAGGCCGTGTCTGGCCCAATTGCGCTATAACGCTTACGGCCATCCGTCTGCACGAGAGCTAGTAGCTGACCTCACGCATTTACAGCCATCTCCCTCTGCTTATCGCTAACGCAAGGCCAGTTGCCGTGACGCGTCACTTCATCCCGGGACTCCTGGGGAGTATTGAAAGGCGTCTGGGAGACGGCCATGCCTGCACTAGGTGACCCCTTGAGGGTTCGTTGGGTCAATGGAAGCCCCAACCTTGGCCCGGAGAGGGTGTTGCAATCGTATCTGTTACGATCCTCTCCCTTAGGGATAATCGTAAGGCGGAAGGCGACGATATGAGACGAAGCCCCTAGTGGTCGAAGTGGAGGCACGGACACCCATCGTAGATGAAGGCGGGCGTGGGTTTGCTGAGTGGGCCGTGCCGCATGGCGTTGTATAGGGCGCTTCAGAGGTTGGTGGCATAGGGCAGGCAGGAGGTCACTGGCGGAACCGCAGCTGGTATAGACCGGGGAGGAGGGGGGTTCGTGATGGCGACCCGGTATCTCTGTAGGCAATTCGCGGGCGACAGTGGCGTGCCGCGGTTCCCCGAGTGACTGCAGACATAGAGCACGGCGGCGGATCCAAGACTCGGTGGATGAGGTGGCGTGACCCCGCCGCCGTGCGCCACAGTCTGTGCCATGCCATCCTCCGCTTGTTGACTACTTTGCGCACTCGACCGGACTGCACAGGTCGGACTGCACAGGTGCTCGTCCCTACTCCACTTGTTGACTATGCAGCCTCTTGCGCGCCTGTGCTTGTCACGTTGGTGGGTTCTGTACCGGGTTGTTGTCAGCTCGGGTCCGCTCGCAGTGCAGGGTGTACAACGCGCCGAGTAGAGTTGGGACGCCAGGGTTTCGGGGGGCTCGGACAGCGGCGGGAGACTGTCGGCCAATAACGCGGTAGGTCTGCCGCTAAGACCTTATTGAGGATGCATCCGCAATAATTCAGCGGCGCCAAAAGTCCAACCAGCGTCGTCAAGATCAAGATTAACGCTGCATACCTTAGGAACCGGTCTCCTTAGACTCCCATATCACGTTTGTTGGCTCGTACACCAGGCGGAAGGTGACTCCAAAATGGTGACTGATCAGAGGAGCTCTCGACTGTGGCTGACTTACAAAAGAAACGCTGTGGTGGAAAAGGTCAGAGGTAAATTGAGAGACTGGCGAGAGAGGTGACGATGAATGCGTACCATTAGGTCCGGGTCGATTTCTTTAGCCGCTGCTAGTGCTCCTTATCAACCCCCACGCTAAGTACACTCAGCGCATGGCGGGCGGAGTCGACGGCAGAGACTGCGGTGTCGTCTTGCCTCGGGAATACGGATATAATTTTCCAATTCGAATAGGGGATAGTCAAGCTTGGAGTGGAATTGATGGAGGGAGATTGGATTATGTCGAGCAATGTTAGCTAGGTTGATGATCTTTTTCGGGCTTGCGTCGGAGTTCATCTGTGTCCAGAGCGCCACGTTCGTGGTACGTTGTCTCATACCCCAAGGGCTGGCTGGCTGGCGACCGGGATCGGCTTCCCCGCCAGCGGAGGTTGTACTGGTCTTGAGGACTGCTGTGGTGACAGCAGGTTTGCCAGAGACTTGGGTGGCATCGGTTGACTGGGCTGTGTCATGCCAAGTATTCTGATCGGGTTCTAGAGGCAACTAGTAGGCTCCTGAGAATAAGTTGCATAGCCTCCGCAGCCATGTCAAGATCCGGACTATCACAGACACAGAAAGGCGGTGCTTGCTGTGCCGTGGCGGAAGTATGCGGGTACTGGGTGGTGGTGCCTGTCTGAACCCCCCTTCCCCCCGTGGAAGGAGCCTTGGTTGGACGGGCCGGCGACGATGGCGTAGACGTGGACTATGATCTGGCCAGTGCTTGAGGCCCTTGTGTCGCATGCTGTCTGGGACGGCGTCGTTGAGCAGGCGAGCGGCATTGGTGACGCCCCAGGCCAGACGCTTGGCGCTGCCGTCGTTGTCGGATCTTTTGCTGAGCAGCTCCTCGTGGAAGATCTAGTCGTAGCCGTCAACCGGGACCATGCTGTCGCGGGCTTGGAGCTTGCTTGGGCGAGCGCTTGGTGTAATGATGGCAACGTCGTGATCCGTGATTTGTAGGGACGTGCTGTATGATCCACGCCGGCAGATCGAGTCGGAGGTTGGTGTTGTATAAGGAAAAAGTCCAGGTGAAGCAGGCGTGGTCATCTTCGTTCTTGTCGGGGTAGAAGGGTTCGGGAAAGGAAACACGGCCTAACAACGGTCCGTAACTGTCTGGACCGCGAGGAGGTACGGGTAGCCGGATTTGAGGTCATTAAGGGCGCTGGTGAACGGTATAAGCTGGGTGGTGTGTTTCTACCGGAGCTCGCGAGGCACCAACGGTCTTTGCACCGGGACTTAGGCAGGCAACGGGGAGATTAGCACGGGAGGAAGGGAGCCGAGCTCGCGTGGGTGTAGCACCATCCTCGTGCAACCACCGCCGACGATAATGGCGTCCATGCGAGAGCCCCATGTCTCCGCTACTGCATGTCTAGGTCGCGAAGTTCCCGGGCGGGTACAGAGGGAACGGCCTCGAACAAGTGTGCGACGGTTGCAAACCGTTTGGACGTCCCAGGCAACTAGTACCTCGGCGGGCATCCTCACGCCCGAATTGATGGATGAGGCTGTACAGCTGCTAGAGCAGGTGCTGGAGCGGGGGAGTCCCTTTCGGCTGCGTGTCGTGCTCTGGAGGGAGAGCCGGAGCTCTAGGATCGCTGGCCGTGCGCGTGAGAAATGAGAGGTGAGAAATAGGTTGTGGCAGGGGAGGGGTTGCAGAAATATGGGGGTTGCACATGTAGCCAAATGGGGGTTGCATGTGTATACTTAGTACGGCTCAGAAGTAGCGTAATTACCACCACGTCGTTCAAGGTTTAGCTGTCTCTGGTCACCGCCCTGTTCGCGCTACAGCGCTATCATCATGCCTGCGTCTGGAATTTTGTCCTTCATTTGGATGGCAGCTGAAGTACTCGTCTTCGGCCCATGGCTGCTCGAAAATCAGCTTGCAGCTGCAGCTCCATCAGCTCGGTTCATTTGCCTGTAGCAAAGTGGCGGAAGCTTTCCCTCAACGCAGGTGGTCGGGTCTTGCCAAGTATATTGGACTTGGTCCCATACATACTACCACACGCAGCCAACGCGGGCGCTGGCGCATCCATGGGCCAAGTGGCCAAATCACTCGAATGTCGCTACTGTGGCAGTCGGGTTGTCCCTGCGGCTCGAAGCCGGGGCCGGGGCGGCGCACTGGAGCGTCACGGTCCGTCAGTCAACATCTCAGAGCAGTTTCGGGATTGGAACACGGTCCAGCGGCACCACCCTCCGGGCAGGATCGTCGGCCAGGACTTGTCTCCTGCTAGGGGGGCTGAAGGGAGTCCCGGACCGATGGACCACCGAGTGATTTCCGGCCGACGACGACCAGTATCGGTAGGTTTGTCTAGTGTAGTGAGCCTTGATTCACGGCGGGAACCGGCCTGGGAGGCTGGGGACGTTACCTGCCAGCGCACTGCCGATATGCTCGTCAAGCCCACTCATCCTCATACTTGGAGTAGCAGTAGTGGAAGGTTGACTCATTGATCTGCCAGAGGTGGACCGTAATGGCGAAGTCCCGTTCCAGCGCCGGGGCGCATCTACCCTTCCCGCAGCTGGCACCTTGACAGCAACCGGCCCTGACGTGCTGCCGGGCTCGCATCCCGGTCGTTGCCGGAACCGGAAGCGCTTCTAAAGCTTTAGCACCTGAATCCCAGATGTCACCTTCGCGGCATCGCGCTCAGTCGCAGTCCTTGCGATCTCAAACAGCTGCTTCCGAACGTTCAGGACCGGGGATATCGTGTTCGGAGGGGAGCAGGACGAGTCTGAAGTGACAGAGTCCAAGGTACGAAAGCCCTGAGGCAAAAGGCCCTCGCCGCCCTGATAGCAGCCGTCGAGCAGGCTAGCAGCTAAACTACGGGAGTCTTCGGAGACATCTTAGGGCAATAGCCTCTTACTAACAAGCAAGTGAGCTACCGCGCTTCGAAAGATGCGGATGAGCCAGTAGTCGAAGCCCGTCACCAAAGCATCGGTACAAACTACACCTACCACCTATACCATCTCGCCGCTGGGGTTGTCCCTCAAGTTCTCACCGCCATTGCTAACCTCCATTGTTCGCAAGGCACCGACAGTCTGCGACCGTGCCTATGGCACGTCCACCAGGCCCTTACGAGCCGACGACCAGGCTAGGTCGCTCCGGTAGCACAGAACAGGATCGCCACAAGGAGTAGCACCCCGCTAAGCTGAACAGGGGAGACCAAGGTCCGAGCCTCGAAACGACACCTAGCCTCTTCCACTTCGATTGGGGCCACGGTATTCCAAGCCACGGGACCAGTCCTTCAACCCTGCTCTCTATGTTGCCCTACACCTGCGGGCATCCCGGTACGTCCCAGCATTCGAATACGCCACGCACCGCAGTCTATCACAGGCATATCTCTCTCGCGTCGGCCCTCTCCGGACCGCGGACGGTTTCGAAGCCGCGATGGCTGGCCACCAGGAAACATGCTGCGCCAGCCCAGCGCCACCTGCAGTCTAATGTGCACCTTCATGAGTCCCGTTTGCAGGTACATATCGGCCCAGCCCGGCTGTCTGCATTTACAAACCAGGACTTGGAACAGCGCCACCGCTATATAACCCCGACGAGCATCGCAAACGCCGGCGACGCTAGCGCCTGTCCTCCGTCGCACGCTGTTATCGACCACGGGTACGTCGTCGCTTCTCTGCTTCGAGTTTTTCGAGCGTGCTAACGCAAATCACCTTCCCTTACCTTTCTCCGCCTTGCCCTGTTTCCCCCCTGTCCACCCCTCACCAGCCTCTGCATCCATCCCCGCGAGCAGAGACCCCCTCGAGCTGAGCACGCTGCACATCTCGGCAGTAGCTGAACTGGCCGTCGAGGCACGGCATCGTCCTCTTACTGCCCTCCCCTTGCATTCAAACCCGGGTGCGTCGTCATTCCTCGTCATCCCCGTCTTGGTGGTCCTACTACTGCCGCTGGTCCAGGACGGCGTTCCTCTCCAGCTCCCTCTTCGCGTCTTCCATTCGCCGCTGAGCCTCCGCGACTACGCGCATCCCATCTGCTACTATGCTGTCCTGCAAGCTGTTAAGACGGCCGCATGCCGGCACGGGTGCGGAGGAAGGGGGGAACGAGGACGAGGAATGCATAGGGACGCCGAGAACGCGGGACGCCGAGAACGCGGGACGCGTTGATGCCGAGAGGGGAGAAAGTTGTCAAAGAGGAGGAGGATGAAGGGTGCATGGTGGAAGAGGAGGGCAAGCGCTGGCGAATGTCCTCGGCCAGCAGGGCGAGGTACAGTTGTGCCAGCTCGAGGCTGAGGTTCTCACACTCATCTTCTCGGGTGGCTAAACTGTCCGCGAGCTCGAACTGCTAAGAGGGATGCCATACACAGGATGGCGCTTGTGGCCAATACAGGCGCTGGTCTTGCGGCAAACTAAGGCCCCGGTCTTGCTAACAGCGCTGTTTTAGACTCCATCCCCCACTAGTAACGGTGATGGGCAGCAGCATCGTCTGAAATCTCGCCCTTGACGTGGATTGAGTGTTTTTGTTGCAGCCCTAGACTTGTCCGGGATGTGAGGAAGATGACCATCGACCTCGACATCGGCGTAATCAAGGTTCCCGTGTTCAGGGCGGGATCACCGTTGCTAGCTGCTTCTAGGTTATGATTATCCAGGCCGGCCAAGCAGTGGGCTATGCATCCGGAATCCAGTGGCATGAATCTTTTATCACAGCGGAGATCACCCAGGTTCGACGACGCATAAGACACCAACACTCTCACGCCTCGCGTTTCATCTTCTCGAGCCGGTTTCCCATTCGCATCCTCGACATCATGCATGGCATTCATGGCGGCGGTAACCAAACAAGACGATGATGATTGGTACAGCTCTTTAGTAAAATAGCTAGCCGTATCATGTGCTACACGCTGCTGGGGTAGTAAGCCGCATTACCGGAGGGTTGGCAAACGGCGTCGGTCACGGTGAGAGCCGTGCAGTTTAGGAACGAGGCGTGGTCAGAGACGGACGACTTTGAGGCGTTGCTTGTAAATTCGATTCTCTGCCCGGACTTGATCAATCGTTGTGCTATCCAGCTTATTGCGGCCTAAGAACTACCGCCAACCTCCGCTGCCTTAGACCGAAGGACGGCGTCACCGGGGCCTGCTGACCGTCTTCTAAACTAAGCAAAGTTGCCAACTTGGCTCTGGTCGTGTTGCAGATGTAAACGATATTATGACATTGAGTAGCACATGCCAAAGAACCCTCCCTCCAGCACCCTTCGTTCCAGCCATCCTCGCCATCAACCCCTAGTGAAGCTGAGCAGGATGTCTCCCCCCCTCTCCCACCCCCTTACCCCCTTCCTTCTCCTTCTCCTCTGAGTCCGCATCGGCCCCATCCTCTACCACGACCACGCAAAGTTTATCTGCGCCTTATCCAGAGGCACCACGCTACCTGCCCCTACGGCCAACGGTCCGCCAGATAACGGAGCAGGCGCCCGCTGCCAGCTCCACACTTGCGAGGCTGCTGCGACTCGGATCCAACCCCAGCGCTGGAGGCGGCTTTGGGCGCCGCTTTCTCGGCCGACTTGGCGGCGCGGGCCTTGGAAAGGTGGATTTTATTGCGGTTCGCATCTTAATGGCGTTGCATAGTTGGAGTTGGGGTGGTGAGGGGGGGAGTCTGTTGAGGCCTTGATCTCGATGGTAAACAGTTGGAGGAAGGTCCGGAGACTGAAGTTGTGACATGAATTGCTAGATGGAGCATCATCGTCCTCGGGAGCTTTAGTCTCGATTGCTAGTCAGAAGCTAAGGAGATCGTCGGTCTGAAGTTCTTGTCTGGTAGTAAACCAGAGGTTAGAGTGGCCGATGACACCCACAGCTGGAACCCACACCCGCTTGGAAAACATTAGATACGCTCCAGGTAGTGCCCAGTTCGCTGCCGTGTATCCTAACAGAGATCCTAACCCTCTTCGTCTTGCCGCAGATCCTAGGAAGATTCAACATGTGCTGCCCGCTTAATGACCTTCTCTTTCTTGTTCGTGCGTTATAATGACACAAAATCTTCCTTCATGCTCTTTTCCTAGCCCCTCCGGTACCACATACTCTCCTTACGCCGAGCTCCGCAAAGTTCTCGCTCGTAGTAGAGACTGCGGCATCCCGCAACACCGACACGGCGGCCTCGGAGTCAACCGTCTCGGTATTATCGAAGTTGTCTTACTTCTTCAGCGCAGCGTCGAGGATGATCGCGAATCGTGATAGTATTGGTGGCGGCGCCGCTTCCAGCAGCCGTCCCAGCAGCGGTCCAGGGCGCTGTTGATGCGCGGGATTACAGCTCGTGGCACCACCGTAGATGACGAAGGTGATGAGCCGCTTGACAATATTGAACGTGGGGGGTTAGGGGTTGATCTTGTAGTCCGGCTGCTAGGGTGGTGGTAGTTCACGGCGCTGAAGATGGGGAAGTAGGCGCAGACGCCGCTTTGATACAAGAGAGTGCAGTACCCTGTCATCCCAAAGACTGCCGTCATCCAGATTCTACAGTACGGTAGTCAGGGGGATAGGGGTGACATTGATCGTGGCATTCTTGTTTGACCGACGATGTGGTTGTGATGGTGGCCGGAGTGCAAGAAGCTTCGGTGAGTCCGTCGGGGTTAAGACTTGAGCGAGGTGGCTAGCTAAAGACCGGCATTAGTCGCCTACGGCTATTGAGGCCACTGGTTACAGCCTAGAGGAGCTCCTGTCTCGCATAAGAGATTACCTGGCAGTCCGAGCGGTGGTGGAAACCTCTGTTGAGACGGCTATGTGCTCACGGTCTGATCGAATAGAGACTGTCTATGAACGCTGCCGCAAGTAAAAAGGTCATTCCATCCGCCGGGCTGCCCGAGGTCCTGGTCCGGAGGTAGCAGGTCAATGTTGCGACGACATTCTCACCGTCTTTGACTGTGGCACCCGTGGCTAGCCGGACCGCGGCGACCTGACCAGAAATTTGTAACATGAGGCGAGCTAGTAGGGTTTGAGTCCAGGCTCGTTGCTACACATACAGACGGTCCACGCAGATAATAGACGTCGCATACGATGTGAAGCTCCTGGACGACCTTGGTGGGGTTTAGCACTGTGTCTCGTTGGGATGACCTGACCTAGGGCGGAGAAATGTTACGAGGCATGGTAGATCCAAAGGCCGAGTTGTCGGGATTCCGCAGTGAAAATACACGTGGCTCCCGGACTTGACTTGTGATAGACAAATGGTTGAACGGGGTGGAAGTCCATCGTGGCCGGACCATAGCCGCATCATGTGTGCTTCGTCTTCCAGCGCTTCCTCGTTACACGCAGAGGCCAGCTCGTGTCTGTAGGACTGTCCACTGTAACTGACCTGGACAGGGTAGCCTCAGGTGGAGCACTTGTCCGCGGATGAGATACGTCGCATCGTTATGATCACAGTCGTTGCGACGCCTAAGCTTGTTGGCTTCGGACGAGAAGGAGTAATAAGGGACCGACATAATGTGAGGGGATAGCCAGAGGAAGATGAAGAGTTCTAAGAATTGATACCCTTGCACGGCATGTAGTCGAACTGGACAGAGTAACTGCATCGAACTCCTTAGATGAAGTGATGGGCTCGAAGGGTTCGTGTGCCGCCGCATTTGGACTGAGGCGTGCATGGCGGCCAGGTATCCAGTGCACCGAAACCGCGATGACGGAGAACGAATGTAGACTCAGCTGTCTGACCTGCAGCACAGGAACCCGGACGCAAGCCGACAGAAGGCCGCATGAACACGTTGCACGAACTGTACGTCAAACTGGCGGGTTCCTTGCAGGAGCTGGAACAGTTGCTCTCGTCGCCGCCAAAGCGCAATTCCCACCTTCACCAGCGAAGACTATCATCGTCAGGGTCGCTTTCTTCTCGCCACCATTTTTCTTCGCCTTACACACTGGTTAGTAGAGCGGCATACAGCTTGATCGACTGAAACGGGGTACAGGCAATGTGCCGCCCACCAGATGTCGGAACACTAGAAACCACAGGCCGGCTGAGGAAGGACGACTGCGTGGAGGCTGTCACCGCTTGGACTTCATCACCCAACAAACCTCGGTTCCTCACATCAGTCGAAGCAGCCCCTCGCGAGATGTGCACCCGCCAAGTAACCAAAAACACCGTCTCGCTCCATCCTTGGACCTTGCTAAGGCCAGACCCGACCATGTGCAGCGAGTCAATCAAGGATCTCCAGCGCAGGAGGAAGTCTCTCCGATGGTGTCCTGGCTGCGAAGTCTTTCCACACCTATCTTAGAGAGCGCTATATTCTGAGCGGCGCCGGGGGCTGTGTTGGATCCGCAGCCGGGCTTTAGCGGTTCTTTAGCGCCCGGGCGGCCCTGAAACCGGGGCCTAGGGGCCTGTCGTCCACTAAAACGCTGCTGGCGCGTGTGGCCCCATCACCCTAAAATTGATTACATAACCCACGTCGGCAGATTTCACCCGAGCCCAGAAGCGGGGTAGATGACGAGTGACGCTACCTCGAAAAAGCAGATGGAAGATAACACAGCACCGCTCTGTTAGGGGGTGAAGAAGCTTTCTGTCGCGACAGTATGAATCAGCCACCCACTGTACCGCTATCGCCGCCATCGCCAGCGACACCGGAGCGCATCCTCGTCCAGACGCGCACGTCCCTGGTGCCCGGGGACGACTACACGGAGCGGTGCCGGCTGATGCGCAACCTCATCAGCCAGCACCGGTGGCGCCGCGACTTCCGCCCCGGCTGGGACCGGTCGTACGAGTACCGCGCCCAGTTTGGGTACGAGAACCGGAAATGCTACTTTGTCGTGGACGGCGGGCAGTCTGGCGGCGGCGGCGACGACGACGACGACGACGACGAGGACGAGGACGAGGACGTGACGGTTATCTGGTACCAGTGGGACGGCATGACATTGTAAGTTTGCGAGCACAATTGGCCCTCGCTCACTGGCTGGTTGATCTGGCAAAAAAAAGAAAAGGGAGACTCATTGGACCTGGGTGGCGCCCAGTAGAAGTATCGACCGCCCAATCCCACCCGCAATACATGTCAAGCTGAAGCTGTTCCCGTTTACCCCTGTCAGGCTCGGTCCGGACCGGCGCCAACACGAAACCCAGGCGGCCACGCCCGCCAACCGACGAGAGGTCATCCGCGCTCGCCTCCGGAGCAACATGAAACTCCCCGACAGCGATAAGGAGTTTCTCCGAGAACACCCGGAGGAGACGCAGGTGTTGAGGGTGGACATGGCCCCGCAGTTTGTGCGCAAGATCGACGAGGCGCTGTGTGCTGCCGGCGAGGGACCGGCCGGAGGGGGGATAGTGGGCGCCGGTGCTACTCTGAGTCGGGCGGTGTAGGGAGCGAGCACTCGTCGCAGGGGCTGTCGATGTCGTGGTTCCGGTGCGCCGCCTGGGGGTTGTGGCGGCGGCAGTCGGCGGATCCCTGGACGTTCGGCCCCGGGTGTGCCTCGGACCATTCCTCGCATGCCTCGTAGCTCCGAAACATCATGTGCCCGCACGTCCACTGGCTGTACACTTCGACGCACATTGCGGGACGCGTGTCGGAGTGCCGTGGGAGCGGCTTGGGGCGGAGGATGGCGCTCTTTACTAGTGGCACTGTTATCACGGGGAACTGAGAGCTGCGCGACTGCGATGCATGACGCGAGAAGAAAAAGCTTAGGCCAGTCAGACTTGGTGGAGATGGGTGGCGGGGGATTGGAAGGTGAACATAGGGATGCGGCATTTCAAGTCAAGTACAACACATATCTATATGACCACAGCCACACTGCTCGCGCGGTGCACCGGTGCAGCCTCAAGCCGATGTGCCGCATGTCTTGGCGGCATACCGGCGCGGGGTATTCTACATATAAAGTCGTTGCCGCCACACTCGCTGCCACACTTGCTGAAACCAAAGCACGCCCTTATAAGCCAGTGTCCTCGATCCCTGGTGGGAGGCGGGGATGGAGCGGGTTGTGCCCGGGGGTGGGGTTGTGACCGGAGCTTTGCATTGTGGGGGAGGAGGCAACGGTGGTATTGGGAGTATCGTCACCGTCACCGCCACCACCACCACCACCACTACTCCGCCTCCTCCGGGCATCCCAGTCACCCACTACTCCCTCCCTACCACGAGCCTACCCTTCCAGCAATCCACCCCCCTCAGCGACCCACCGACAGACCTCGCTTCCTTGTCCTCTCCCACCAAGGCGCCCTCTCCTACAACAATCCCACCCAACCCACCACTCCCTCCCTCCCCAGCGGAGCAGTATACTTAAGTAGCTCACTTGCCTTCCACGCTAAATATACACAATTATTCCACCCATCTCCTCCAGGGCATCAGCAGCAGTGCCCACGTGATGAATCGCTGCGACTTGGTCTACTTGTCCGCTCCGAGGCACCCTCGTCGCCGCGCCCTGGGTCGGAGTGAGGACGCCAAGCTCGGCAACTGCGGCGGCTCCGAGGGCCCCGGCTTGGTGGTCTGCTCGGGCCCGGCGCCGGTGCAGGTACGCTGCCTCCGTGTCCGGCGGGAAGGCCGTGGCCGTGGTGCGGCTTGGGCGCTGCCGCGGCGGGAGTGGTAGTGTCTGCTCGGTGTGGTGCGGGAGGCGCGGCGGGGGCCGTTGAG
This sequence comes from Coniochaeta hoffmannii, assembly GCA_030052785.1. Lineage (NCBI taxonomy): Eukaryota > Fungi > Ascomycota > Sordariomycetes > Coniochaetales > Coniochaetaceae > Coniochaeta > Coniochaeta hoffmannii. Next base: position 38,595 of record JANBVN010000063.1, on the reverse strand, counting down.
ATACGAAGGCGTAGCGGCGAGCTGCTGTGGCTGCTACCAGTAGCTGGCTGGGTCTCTCGGCTTGTTCTGCAGCTCGCCGGCCGGGTTCTGCTCGCCGGCCGGTAACGGTTCTGCTCGCGGGCACGGGCTTGTCGTTGTTGCTGCGCGTACCGACGCTTAGCGGGCTAGTAGTGGCGAGACGGGCCTGATGCCGATGCCGATGCCGTTCCAATGCCCTCGTCGTGCCGATGCCGTTGCTGCCAATCCTGAAAGGCTGCAGTAGCTCGAGGCGATGTTACGGATGTCGGGGCTGCCGTGGATGCTTGGGTTGCTAGGAATGTTGGCCATGGGTGAGGACATGATGGATATTTGGTCCGTGAGATCACTGGCGAGGTCGAAATGGAATGGTGGACGTTGGAAGCGAACCGGGATAGCGCGGCGTCGAGTTGTACCACTGCACATCGTCGTTGTCGTCGGAGGTGCGGTGGGCGTCTGTACAGACGCCCACGACAGGTTGTAACTGGGAATGGCCCGAGCTGCTCGCTGTAGCCGAGTGGTTGGCTCCCAATTGTGTACGGGCTCTCCTTAGCGCTTTACTCGTAGTCCCGGGTCCATAGCAAGATCCTCGACGAGTTTATAAGCCCCCTTTCTCCCCGTTCTGAGCTCCTTCGTCCTTCTCTCGCACTCACTTGCAGGACTAGGTGCATCATATGAGAGCTGGAGAAGCTCCGTTACCGTTGCTCATAGCCCACCTCAGTGTTGCCTAGATGCAAGGTAGACTTGGGCTCGGTTTATTCTCCTTTTTCCATTCTCTGTTCTGATCATCCTCCCCATCTTCTTCTGTCTCGCAATTATCCACTCGCCTTCTTTCTACTTACCGTATCCCTTCCCTGGCCGGAGACAAATGCACTTGCTCCTCCTTGTCAAAGTTGACGGCAACTGGCTATCGGAATCTCTCCCTTGTTATGGCCGTGGCGCATTGCCGAACGCCGAGTACGAGTGTACTCAGCCCAAAATACCTGCATCGACAGTTGTGGACGAGTGCATCGGTCGCAATGTGCGAATGCTCGCGGCAGGAGGGCTCTCCACAACACGACATACTCCTTCGCTGCTCAGACGGTGTTTGGCCGCGTCATCGGATGCAGGCTTGGAAGCTATGAGACATGGTGCACTGCATCAACCAGTGCCTTCAACGGCATGAGAAGCCCGCCATGTTTGCGAGCTAAGCAACTGCAGGAGTGCAGGCATCAGTGCGGGCGCTGCCTGCACTGGGCAACGGACAAGGGAGACAGGCGGACATCTCTACACCTCGGGTCGCACCACCACAGGCGCGGGCAAAGCGAACCCTCGATCGTCTGACGACATCATCGCTTCAGTTCAGTGCGCCATGCACACATCGGGCACACCGCTACTATTGGGGCCGATGCAGTCGCCCGCGACGCAATCATCGAGCCTGCCCCAGAGGGTTCAGCGCCAATTCAGTCAGAGGTAGGAACTGCGTCAGGCCCATCCTTCATCATTCGCTTTCCTCCCACCTGCCTTCATCCCTTGGCTTCCCCCCAGTCTGAAATCGCCCTATCTTCAATCCCCGTCGTCTCTTCTCGCCCTGACATCACCCCCGTGCCTTTCATCCAATTTCCTTCCACAAGGTGACAAGCAGTACGGTGAGGAACCCGCCCAGAGCCTGTCGTTACTGCAATTAATTTCTGACTGATCGCTAAGCCACATGACAGATGTTAGTCCTCGATTGTCTTCGGATTCCTGGCCAGAGCATCCACAAGCGAAAGTGACACTGACTTCTCTTCCTCGCTCGTAGGCTCGTCTGCGCTGGGGCCGCTTCCCACGCATGAGACAGCCCTGGCTACAGACGCAGGTCTTTCCCGCCGACTGGGAGGAGCGTTGCAAGGCGTGGGACCCGACGCTGCACCTCGAGTACAGGCCGGGCCTCGGCCGAGGCTACTTCGGGTCTTCCATCGAGGTCGCAATCAACCGCCTCTCCGACGACAGGCGCCGCCTGCTCGGCCTGAAGAGCTACATCAAGATCATCCTCCTCGACCGCAACGGCGTCGTCGTCAAGCCCGTTCACGACCTAAACGAGATGGTCAAGAGAGTCCTCGCGAGCGAAGACACGCAGGCGTTCAAGGGAACCCGCTACCGACGCAACGGGCAGCCCACGTACACAGAACTCGTGGCCGTTAAAAGCGTTGGACTTTGAGAAGCTCGACATTCCCACCGCGTCCGCTGTTGAGCCGGATCGCACAACTGACAAGGACGCGAGGACCGTCATCGACAGCACCGTTCAGTCTCCCCCCAGGGGCGGGCAGGACTACTACGTTAGGCTCGTTAGCGGCGTCGACGAGCTCGTCGACAGTGCGGGCCGTCCCCTCTTCGACGTGAACATCAGCTCCGGATATGACAATGCCGTGCACAAGGTTGCGGGTGCGAGCACCCCATTTGTCTTCCTAGCTTTCCACTCATTAAGCGGAACGGCCAGTTACATCGAAGACTAGAACATATACACCGCCAACCACAACATGGCCGGCCACGACAAGTGTTGGACCATGGTCTGCCCGGTCTAGGCGAACAGGGAGGCCCTCGAAAACCTGTGCGACGATCTGGACGACGCACTCCGCCAGGACTGCAGCCAGCACGTCCGGTACAGGGACATGGTTGTCGCCTCGGCAGCCCTGGACGACGCAGGCGTCGAGCACAGCGTTGTCGAGCAGCAGGCGGGGCAGATCATCATCACGTTCCCGGGCGTATAGCACCAGGTAGTCAACACGGGGCCCAACCTAGCGGTGGCCGTACACCTCTACCTCGACCCGTCCGTGCTACGCCCTTATATCCTGGAGGACATCGACAAATATTGTGGCTGCAGCTTCCTCTATGACCACTTCAGCGACAGCCCGTTCAATATGAAGCCTTGGAGCCCATAAAGTTCAGCCCCCACGACGCGCTGGACGGCGCCGCAGTACCGCGGCTCAGGGAGGACGCTGGGCTTGGCCTTCTCGGTCCTAGGATCACCTCGGCGAGTCAGGAGGGTACTAAGGACCTTGGCCTACCGACAACCACCACAGCGCGGCCGGTTACCGTTAATTCAGATCTTGAAATCCTCACTACGCGTCTCCGCCAGCATCCTAAGAAGATACCGAAGCTCCTACGGTTCATAGACAGTAAGAATGATACCACCGGTAAGCCGTCCGGCCACACAGAGTTGTACACTATCGTATCGAAACAAAGCTAACGAACACGTCTCGGAGACCAGACTCCACGTCGCAGTGGCCGGCTGGCAGACCAGCCAGCCCCCGCTCGCTATTCCGCCGCTGCGACGGGCACGTCTTCTCTTCCGCGTGGCAAGAAGAAGAAACATGGCCAGGTGCCCCAGTCTAGCAGGGACCGCATCGGGAAAGCTGCCAGCAAGACCAGCCACGAGACAGGCCCTGCCACCGCGTCCAAGACCATCGCCACACCTCTTCAGAAGGCTCAGTCCCCGAACCGCATCCCGGACGAGGACGGGGACACAGGCATGGCCGATGCGGACGCGGACGCTCCCACGACCGGCGCCTCGCCCCCTGGACGGCCCGTGGGCCTCCCCGTCTTCTCCAAGCGTGAATGCACCGCCAGCCTGCGCGCCTGCATCGACAGCTGGAACGCATACGTCAAGGCCCAACCCGGCTCCGCTCACAGCGGCGCGTACGACACCATCATCACCCTCCCTCCGGCACCCAACAGCGCCTGCCCCGACCCCGTGGACCTCGGTGGCAGTGTGAAACTCCTCGAGAAGGCCCTTCCCAAGCTCGATCACGGAGTCCGGTACGGCCGGCTCATGCAGCATATGTGGAGTATGTGTGTCGCCGCAACCTATAACGGCGAGATAGCGAGAACGAAGCGCAAGCGTACATCCCGGCGCTTCGGAGAGCGCCTGGTCGAGGCCACGGGTCTGGAGTTGAAGACGCTGCAGACGTACAAGACGCAGGGACTGCAGCTGACCGCCATCTGCGGCGGGGATGCGGGAGAGGTCGAGGCCATGGCGTGGCTGGTTCTGTTCGACTTCAAGCAGTGGGGGGTGAAGACAATGAGGACTGCGGACCTGACGGATGCGGTTACCAAGGCATGGAGGGAGGGGCTAGTGCAAGCTGACGCGGGCCTTGTGCAGACAGCCCACAGACTGGTTGATGTCATGGCGAAGCGGGAGGTGTTTGTCGTGACTGGGGAGGACACTGAGTTGCTTGAGGGTGGGATGGAGGTTGATGAGGAGGTACTGAGCGAGGAAGGTCATGTGTCTCCCCTTCACGATAAAAGCAGGTTAAGAAACTCTCGTGATGACGCCCGGCGGTCGTGCTATTAGTGACCGAGACACATAAGGATTAGCATGGTTAGGGATAAGCTGTTTCGTGCCTACATGTACATTTGGCAGGGATAGCCTGCCGCACTGAGGCGTAATTGTGCAAGTGTAAGCTTGTCAGGCGTGTCCGCGGTGGACATCGCAGGAAGCACAACATCCACCAACAGCTTGCTCCCTTGTACAGGAGAACCAAGTCCTTAGCGGTCCGAGTCTCTACAGCACAGCCTACGGCAGCGACAATTCGGTCCGGGACCGTTAAACCCCCTCCTCCTGCTCCATCCCCCTAATCCCCCACACCATCCAGACTTCCTCCTTGCCATCTCCGTGGCGCAATGACTGGCAGAGATAGTAGTTGAACCTAGATTTTGCCGTTATGTTTGATGAATGTAGGAGGGCAGAGATGTTTTTGATGCTAGCAATGTCCTACCGCCTTGACGGATGCAAGAGGGGGGGTGAGACTGACACCGATAGCGGCCATGGTAGTAACAATGGACTAATCGTACAAGCAGGATCCTAACCACCAGCAGATAGAGCGCAAAGGCTAGTAGCTACAGTCGTATGCAAGGATTGTTCCTCTCTACCGTCGATTGTGGGCAGTGGCGCGAAATGTAGCTTACCCCGACGTCGATTGACTGGGATATGGTCTAGACACTGCTGGCATACCGTATGCCTCGGGTGCCCCTAGTATTCCGGATGTATTATGCGCGACTTGGGCACATTGTTGCACGCTTTAGCCTGTGTTCAGCTGAAAGGACTTGTGTAGAGTGAAGGGCATCGGAAAGGATGTAGTCACACTCTTCAGGGACAGACCACTCAGGGTCCTCCTATACGGTTCGATGGATGAGGATACGAGGGCATGGTCTGGTTCTGCCCGAATAACGCCTACCTCCCGCTGGGCGGCATCTGGAACAGTGCTTCTCTCTCGAGCTCACCAGATGCTTAGCTTGCGGACTGGATGCGCAAACTACCGGCCGATTCAATGTCGGGCCATCAATGTAGTACTTCGCATGTGCCGCCGCACTGCGGCTGTGCCTGGCACCGCCGTGACGCTCCGGGTCCACTGTCAAAGAATTTCGGGTAGTGGACCCCCGATGGGCCGGTGTCCGGGAGGGTCTGGCGAAGGGAGGCCCTGGAGACAGCCGGACCTCGAGACATCGAGAATGCAACCCTTTCGAAATGTGAAACGCGCCAGAGTCGAGGACCATGTTGCCTAGCTGATCACTGCTCCAGCTATCCGGAATCCGAACTCGGGCTTCTAAGGAGCTGAGGCTGCACGACGTCGTCGATGTTAGGACGGACATGGTTGGGGCGCATCGCGCCACCCGGCCGGGCTGACCATATAGAAAGGTGGCATGATGTGATAGAAGATACTTCAAAGACCTAGAATCCCAAGTTTCGAGTCCTGCATCGCCTTAGTTGCTGCTGTGGAAGAAAAAGGACCACTTCGCATCGCATGATTGTGCGAAAAGTTTGGCCACTCAAGTGTGCCAAAAACGGCACAATCCACCAGCATCAGCGCAACAGCACCGAGGAAAGTCAAGAAAACTCGCCGCACGAGAATAGGAGCCACCGTGACCTTCAGATTCAAAATTTTTTTTTTTTTTTCCAACCATGCATAGCTTATTTACACTGTGCCCGGCAGAGTGGTCAGGGACCCATCGAGTCGGACGAGTGCCAAGACGGGAGGCCCCAGATTTGAGCCACAGAGCCACACGAGCCACACGAGCCTCGAGAGCCACAACAGAATTGAGCCACAGGGTCACAGACAAATTGAGCCACGGAGCCACACAGGATTGAGCGATTGAGCCACATTGAGCCTTTAGGGGGGGGGGGATTGAACCCCTGGAGCATGGCGCGGCACTCTAGATCACCGACAACAAGTCCTCAAAGGGAAGCTAGCTAGCTGTCTCCTCAATCGCGAAAAGTTCGACGCAAACGCGGCGATTGATGTATTATTACCCATGAGTGCAAAGGTTGCAAGCCGCAGCAACAAATGGTCGAGCCGTTGGACAGAGGATCAGAGTGAGCATGTGACGTAGTCAAGAGTCATGTGTGATTGCGAGTGCGAGTGCGAGTGCGAGTGCGAGTGTGTGTGTGCTCTGGTGTTGTCAGTTCGCCGTGTAGACGTAGAGCTGGAGCAAGAGCAGTCCCCAGGAGTCCCTAGGACAGGGTCGATGCCCTGCAACGACACGGGAAACCGCTGGACACGGACACCGTGTTCACGAGCGCTGTTTCAGCCGGCATTTACGAGGCCCTGCATTGCAGACGTGTGCCTTGGCCCTGCATCCGAGTTCGCGCATCCCGCTGTCCTGCAGCTCGCTCCACCGGTCTTTGACTCTTTGACACCGGTTGCGCAATGTCGGGGTGTTGATTCCATTCACCATTCCTCTCCAATTCCCGAGTAGGGTACTTCCCCACCACCATCTCCGACGGCCATCAGTCGCATTCTCCAACCCCATCAGATTTCTTCAACTCCATCAAGTGCAGCGCCAATCCATCACGAACTCCCGACCCCCGACGGGTCGTGAGTTCCGCGCCCACGCTTCTCTCTGCCCAAGCTTTCGCGGGAACGGTGCCGCACCGAAGGTCCGACCCGCAGCGCCCGGTGACGTCGTCGTGACAAACCGGCCAGTTCCGTCCGACGTAGAACCAGCAGAGTGCCTTTCCGCCTCAACCATCCACGCGCAGTGTAGTCATGCTACCGCGCGCCACACCCCGTCCGAGGCTGCATCGCAGGGCTAGGGCTCCGAGTCCCGCATCAGAATCCGAAGCGAGCAGCACCGCGGCTCCCCGCCGCCGGAGCGCCAGGACTGCCGCAAAGGTTAGCAGGCTCCCGTCTCCCGCCTCCGCGGCCGCACGGAACACAAAACTAACCCCGCTCCAGACCAGCGCCGCCAACGCCTCCCCGGACAGCCCCACTCCCGCCGGCCCCGCCGCCCGAGTCGAGCTGAGCGCCCTAATCGCCGCCCTCAAGGAAGCAGACGCGGACCACCGCGCCTGCGCCGCGTTCAGGGAGAAGTGGCGCGCCGTGGTCCGCGGGTACTGCGCCTGTACCAGCGCGGACGTCTTCAACTTCCCGCTCTGGGCGCTGGACAGGCTCGGTGCCGCCCTCGTGCTCAAGTGTCTCGTCGGCGAGTTCGGCGCAACGGCGCTGGACGAGAACTACGCGGCGAAGAGCCCGACGAGCAGCGTCGTCAAGGTCGCGAGACGCCTTCGTCTGGCGGACGTGAGGCTGCTGGCGCTGTGGTTTGGGGTCGGGGAGGAGGAGGTTGGTGGACTGGCGCCGGGGAGGAAGACTTGGCTTGAGGTGCATGGCTTGCTGTGTTCTGACGGCGACGGCGGCGGCGGCGGCGACGCGGACGGGGGACCTGAGGGAGAGAGCTTTTTCACCGAAAACTATCCCGAGGTGGTGCGGAGCTGGGCGGCGCGCAATTCGCTGAGTCTGCACACGCTGGAGGGTCGCAAGCGCTGTGTGCTGGGCAGGCGGCCGTACCAGGACGGTGGCGCGTACTCGCGCCTGAAGCCGAGAGACTTTGCCTCGCTCAGGCGCAGGGCCGGGGCCGGCCGCGCTCGGGGTGCTGACGAGGACGTAACGACCGAGGGCGGGTCGGGGGACGACGTGGAGGCGCAGCAGGATGAGAGGGAGCGCCAGGAGGAGGAAGATGCCGAACACAACGCGGACAAGCACAAGGGCAAGGGCAAGGACAAGGCCACGGTCCCCAGCCCGTCCGCCACGCCAAGCATCATTACCGCTCCGCAACCTCCACCCACCGCGTCGACTTCGGAAAGCCAGGACTGCACTTCGGCACGGGCTGCGTGTCGGCGCGCTACAACGGCGCCCGTTGCAGCCACAGCCACAGACACGACTCTCGAGGCCACCGCGGGTGCTGCGCAGGGCATTGCGGCCGCGCCTGGGCCTTCGTCTTCCAAGGGCCCCACCGACGGGACGGGCAGCAGCAGTACAGAACGCAGCTCGGTCGCTCCGCCAGGCCCCAAGACCACCACGGCATCTGAGAAGGCGACCGTGCCGTCCCAGAGCAGCACCACATCTGTGACTACCGAGCCTGTCTCCTCGGCTGCTTCTCGATCGGATGCTTCCGCTGGTGGACCAGATGCTGCAGCTGGAGCCAGCTTGGCGCAGGAGTACAAAGCCCTCGACCCAGATCGCCCGGCGCCCGAGAGCACGACGGACGCCGCCGAGGACACAATCGTCGTCCACGCGCCGACAGTCGGCGAGGAGTCCGGCACCACGCCTATGAGCGCCAGGCCCACGACCCGTATCCCGAGCCCAACCACGCGTGCCGGATTCGGAGCGTACGACATGTTCGACACGGCCGGAAACACACCACCGCCGCGACAGTCGGTAAGTACAACACCCACAACTGCCAATCACGCACACGGACCCCAGGCCCACTAACAACGCGTGGGTTCAAGGATTTACTCCGTCAGCCTGCCGTGGCGACGCCGGCTACCCCGTCAACAGCTGCCCCGTCGGCAACCACCCCGTCGATGGCATTCGGCCAGGACAGCACCACGGCCGGGCCGGGGACGCACGACGCCACAGACATTACGGCACTGACGTCGGTAGATGGATCTGGTGGTGAGAGTGGCCGGCACGCAGCTCGGCCCAGGAAGCGGTCGTCGAGCCTGGAGCTCGAGACCCCTACCGTCAAGAGGGTGCGCCCGGGACAGATGATCGCGGCCGGCGGTGGCGGTCCGGCCGCAGCACTGCTAGCACCAGCACCGGCGTGCAGCCCAGTCGGCCACGCCGGGCTCGGGGAAGCGACGGCGGCCATGGTTGCCCGGACAGCACCTCCGAGGCTAACCGAGAACGGGGCAGCCGCCGGCTCTGACGGCGCCGCGGCAGCCCAGACAGGAGGCCCAAGATCGATTGAGCCTGGTTCTGCCACCGACGTCGACGGCGCCAGCGAGGGGCTCCTCGCCAGCGACGCCCGGACCGCCGTGGGCACCGAACTAGCCGACCCCAGCAAGTGGCTCTCCGGCGCCACCGTCTCGTGGTTCACCGCCATGATCGCCGCGTGCTCCCCGAGCTCCGGCAGTCTCGACCTGCCACTGGCCGCCGACGAAACCACCCTCACCGGAGCACGAGCAAGTCTTGCCCGCAAACTCGCCGACGCCGAGGCCCTCGGCCTGGCACAGCTCATCTCAGCCGTCAATCACAAAAAGCACTGGATGCTCGTTGTCGTAACCCGCGGCGTCCCCCCTAAGCTCAGCCTCTACGACTCCCTGCCCTCGGAGCCATCCACGGCGCGCATCGTACTATCCAAGGTCCGGGATCTCCTCCCCCGGCAGACCGGGAGCAGTCACCGCATCCCCCCCTGCCCCAAGCAAGACGACACCACCAACTGCGGCGTATACACCATAGTCTTCGCCCTGTTCGCCGCGACCGGCACACCCCTCCCCCCCTCTCTCGCCATCACCCTCTGGCGCCACCTCCTCACAGCAATGGCCGCCAAAAAGTCCCTGTCTACCCTCCTCCCCCGGGACCTCATCCACCCCGTCCCCGCAACCGACCCCCTCGACCCCGCCCTCGGCACCCCCGCCTTCCCGCCGCTCCCGCCCGCCGCCTCGCGCGCCGAAGTCATCGACGTCCGCCTCACCCAGATAGCCGCCCTCGCCGGCGCCGCGCACGCGAGCGCCTCCCGCGATCTGGCGTGGTACGCCCGACGCAGTCGGGACGTGAGTGTCGCGGTGGAGTGGCTCGGTACCGAGGTGCGGCCCGTCATGGGGCGGCTTGTGCGGTGTGTGGGGGAGGAGGTGCTGGGTTGGGTTGGCGAGACGTTGGCGGCGATCCTCCGTGGCCGGGCGGTGCTTGAGGAGCTGGTGGGGAGGTTGGACGGCGGCGGGGAGACGGTGGTGGGGTGTCAAGGGACGTTGGCGGCGGCGAGGGAGGGGGTGCGGCAGAGCGTACGGCTGGAGAGGGCGGTGGGACAGAGGCGGGAGATGGCGGAGGAGATGAGGGGGGCCGTTGAGGGGTTGGATATCGATGAGGTGGAGAAGATGCTGCGGGCGAGCATTGGGGAGTATGACAGGCATGTGCTGTGGGCTGAGGGTGTGTGTGGTAGGCTTGCGAAGCCGCTTGTGGGCTCTGACGGAGACGGCCATTGAAATATGTATGGCGGTCCGGACTGTCGATGATCTCTGGTATCCGGAGGCGGTTATGGTGGCTTCGTAACATGTGTCTCGGCTTGGCCAGGGGTGGAGGATGCTGCTTCAAGGTTGCGTCCGTTTGTTGCGCCTGACTCAATCATGTCCGCGGCGGTGTCTGCTGTGCGGTGGTCGTAGAACTGAGATGAAGATGACGGCGAATGGGAATCTTAATAAGATATGTCCAAGGTGCCAGTTGCCTAGTCCAAGACAAGTTCTGGCTGCGTTGACTCTCTCGCGCCCAAACACCTTATGGCGCCATGGTGTCCTTCGCTCCTCTTGTGACATCAAACACATAACTTGCACCAGTCGCGGGCGCTTACCAGATTGTCAGGATGCAGGGCGCTTGACTTGTATGACGTCCACTTATGTACGTGCATGTACCATGGCCACTCTACTGGGCCTGTCGACACCATCCTCTCAATTCTCTCAAAGACTTCAACATGCCAGGTGCCGTTCGCAAACATCCTTCTACCCCGGCCAAGGTCACTCGGTCATTTGCAGCATCACCATCAGCAAAGTCTTCCCTCTACGCCATCTTCCACAACATCATCCGCAAACAAGAAGCACGTCCTCCAGACAATCACAAAGGTCAGAAAGCTCACCGAACGTGAGAGAGAAAAGACCACCCCAGAAGAAGGCATCGAGGACGGCGACGAGGCATGGCTCAAGGCGCTCAATGACGCACTGTACGGTCAAGACTTCGCTGACTGGAGCCATCGCATGAGGAGTTCCAGGAAAGACACGGGATCCCGCGGCAACCCTCCAGATGATGATTAGATTGCGCTTTGTTTGGAACGTTGCCAGATGGTTGACCGCTCATTAGGAGGAAAGCGATGGTAGGCAGAGCTGGTTTGTCAATCAACTCCGGGTCCTGCCGTAAAGCGCTCTGGAAGCGTCGGTACCGTGCATCGTGGAGGGACAACCTAATATACTATTCTCGTCACGATCACTCGGCAGGAAAAGCATTGAAAGAAGATACTTGTATTGCAACGCCCTCTAGTAGCGAACTATGGACTACATAATGGTAATGTTTATCAAGCCCTTTCCATGTGTGTATTTCCTTGAGACCAATGCGTTGAGACCAATGCAACTGATCCTCCTTCAAATGCAAAGCTCCTCCTTCTTGTCAACCTTAGCTGTGGTGATGGTGCAGCAACTCTTGTTGAAAACGACATAATCGAGCAGGCCATGCTCAATCAGGTATCAAACGGCATCTGGCGCGCCGTCCGTGACGAGGAATCTGACGCCGGCTTCCAAGTGGGTTGCAGGTTTGGAGGCTTCCTGGAAAAAGTAGTGGGCGGAATTGGTATCCTTTTGGTTAATATTACGATGGAGTGATAGCTGACGCCTTCCTTACTCGTCAATGTCGTGAACGCGTAAGGAGAGATTAGGGGGGATGATAGAACATATCTTCACACCCTTGTTCAATAGTGCCAGGCGACCTTGTCGGTTTGGAACGGGGTCAGCTCCGGCGTATTAGGAATGTGCTTGGACAGAGCCGGGCAACACGACGCTACATTGAGAACCGAGGCAGTCCCGCTGGTACTACACGAAGGCAGCCTAGAAGGTCTGAGATGCGGTGATCTAGATATGGGAAAGCTGCCTTGAGCTTGCCGATACCCTATTGATCTTGTTAGCTTAACAGTCCCACTCCCTTCTGATGTATATAACGTGTGTCTGCGGCATTTTCGGTACGCTGAGCCAGCAAGGCTAGGACACCGTCAGTCATCCCCTTCCAGTGGTCAGGTGCTCGGTCCCCACGTAAGAAGGAACCAATCCTCTTCCGAACCGAGTCTTCCGTTGCCCCGGGGATACGAATAGTTGTAGTTAAGGCCCCCATACATATGAATAGCAGGCCAGGATCACTTCCATCCGCCGAGCTCAAGACACCACGTAGACCATGGTCCATCCCGGAGAAGTGCCGCATATGCTGGGACACAAGCAGCGCCAGGACATGAGATAATGCAACCCAGCCCTTTCCTTCACCCACGTCCAGGCTGCATGGCCGGAGCCTCAGCACCAGAACCAGAAGCCTTGAATTAAAGGACCTCCTTCCGGCCATCATTCTCTAAGGGACGATCACCGCAGTGCAGTTTTCAGTGCGGCTCATATGCTCGGCAGCTCCGGCGCCGGACTTCCAAAACCGTATGGCACGTTGCAGACTGGCGGCGCAACCGTACTCTTCACGATCTCCTCCCGACATTGGACAGGTCGAGGACTTCGCAAGTTGGAGTCGGAGATTTTCCATAGCAATGGTGATGATCTTCAAGCTCGTCGAGTCTCTTTACTTGGCTTATAGGGCGTACGGTCCAGCGGTACATTGCGTATTGGGGCTGGAGACGCCTTCTTCATTGGCAACACCCAACGCCAGTGCCCCGTACGGTCTCCGCAACGACATAGGAGGCCTGCAAGGACTAACATCTATGTCAGATCTTGTTTTACTGTTGGTGTAGGTGACTGAAGGCCTGTATCACTAACGCTGATGGGCCGAGGCCCAGTGATCCTTCGATCGCAAAGTTGTTGCGGCCTCAGTTGTCCCCCGGCGCGCTAGGTTGTCGAGCAACCAGGCGGCCTTACCACACCGTCGTCGGTCGTAGGTCGGTATGCGGAGTAATCGACCCCTTCGCCGTGCTACCAGGAGCGTCTGGCGGCAGGCCATCTCTACTTAAGATGCGGCTCCTCGACCAGTCGCGATGCCTAGCTCGTCTCTTCTTGACCCCTGTTTCGTCCGCTTGTAGGTGGACCCACGTGCAATGGGTATGGTTTGACCAAGCCACAGGCCGGACCCCACAACCAAGGAATGTGTGTATCCTGGTGCCGTCGCTTACTTAGTCTCGAGCCGAAAAGGCGAGAAAAGCACTTGCTGCGTGACTTGGCCGTGACAGGGTATTTCGGATATCCCGGACGGTGCGTGTTCGGAGCGAGTCGAGCCCTAGGCGGCAGGGATGAATACGAGGCCGCGAGCGGCATTGTGCAAACATTCGGGGTGGCATCGGGAGGAGGCTTGAGCGGGAGCGGTTGACGGGACAGCTTTGTCTGTGGTGCTATTGTACCTGTCTCTGGCAATGTTAGTCACGTTGGCTACAGCGACATGAGAGACACTCAGCCGCTCACCACTGCAGTCAGCTGTTCTCCGTCGTGCCCGAGCGTCACTTGTCGGGGCGGCTGGCACTATTCCTGGCTGGTCCATAGGTCGAAGAGTCTGGGAGAAACTGAATAGTAGTCCGAGATACTCCGGCCTTTGTGTGCGGCAGCGGCCTTGCGTGTGATATCCCCATGTCGGACAATGCGTGGTTCTGTGACAATCACGGCTACGTCTCGACAGCAATGCCACAAGTTTCAGGCACGTTTGTACTTGTCATCTTAGGACATCCTGAACGAGCCCGACGACATGAGATAAACGAGTTATGGGGCCGGGAAGGTAACGAGCCTCGGATGCCGAAGATAAAGCGAGAGAAGATGGAGAAGGATAATGCGGATGTTGCCCTGCTCGCCCAGATTGGTCCGAGTCTGAGCTAGCCGTGGGATTGGGTCGTCAGAGGCTGTAATGCCGTACCACTGCTACAGCCGCAGTATCCCTCATGATGGAGTTGCCTCGTAAACGCGGTTCGGAGTAAATTTCTTTGTTCGGTCGAACGCCAGGGTTCCCAAGGCCAAAGTCCCGGGAGTTGAGGTTGATGGCCCATGCGGGGGGGATGGCTAGGACACACACAAGTGACTGCACAATGCCAAAGATCAGGCTCGCCTAGGCAAGGGAACTGACGCTGAGCGGAATACCATGTTCTTATATTGGACAGGATAGTGAGGACAAGACGTGGAGGTACACCGAAGCCCCTCGACCTCGGACGCTGGGCTGCGACTGTCTGGCTTCATGCTTCAAGGAACTACCGCAGAGGATCCTGTCTACGCTCGCTAGCCGTGGTCACCCGCTCTGCCAGAGCGAGTCCACGTGCAGACATGGCTGGCGACGTGTCCCGGTTGTCAGCCGATGTGGTACACTGCACTTTGGTACGGCAGTTCTGGTACGGTTTACGATATCAATCTCCCGGTACAATCCTAATCAGTCGTGCCTCAAAGTCAACCACAGGTATCCGTACAACGCAAGGGTGAGCCGCGCTCATATACTACCGAGATCGAGAACACATGACCTTAAGTGACTGTCGCCTATACACGTCTGTCGAGCGAGCCGGGACGTATCACGGCTGTGCACAAGCAGAAGCACTCATTGTGCCGGCATACGGCGGTGGGGCCCCTTTACTCTGTTCCTTAGTCGGTGCTTCCCCGGCGCGGCCGTGGAAATCGAATGCGCAGCGCGGTGCCGACAAGCGGACATTAACGCCCTTGTTGTCTCGACTTAATCCATCGACTTAATCCAATACCCGGCGCTTTGGGATGACCGAGGTCATCGGGTGTGGTTGGAACCCAGCTTCCGGCAAGACCTCTTTGGATTGGAGGTTGTGTTGCGCTTCGAGTAGAGATGATCCTGCCAGATGGCTCTTAAGTCTTCCCTCCCGAGCCAGCGCGAAGCTGACGGCTCACATTGGAACGGTGTCAAGATTCGGGAACATGAAAAGTGGTGATACTCGATGGTAAAATCCTTCAGTCTAAGAGATCCGGGGTCCCGGAGCCTGACGGGCGATACGCGGCAAGCACTAACAAATATACAGGTAGCTCACTAGGCGAAGGAACTAGCCCGACACTGGAATAAGCCGGGAAGAGTTCAAGAGGCGAGGTGACGGAAGATGTCCTCCCATATATGGTCGACTTCCGGTTGGTTACAACGGCGGCCCGGTAATGAAGCCGCTCATGACTCGGGGCTTTCAAAGTAGACCGTAGCCATGTTGTTAATCGCGATGTTCCCAGTGGAGAAGCTGCCTTAAGCCGAGGAAGTGGACTACTTACGTATTCCGGGTGGTTGGTACTGTGGCTTAGCAACAGACTTGCGTATGCTTTGCGTCCTTACTAGGACATTTTTATCTAGCTGCCGGCACCTGTATCCTCCCGTTTCGCGCTGTGCTCGGCTTCACCTAGCAGATTACCTGTTGACCTTATAGCTCGCCTGCCTCCGCTCAAGGCTAACACGAGATCTGCGTGCATGTTTGATACCTGCGATCGCCGACACAGCTCTGTCTGTAATCTCCCTCGAAGAAAAAGAATAGAGAGTCCCGGACAAGTAGTAGTATTAAGGCCATAACGAAGCACCTACCGGTACGTTCGCATAGTACACGACTCCTTCCACTGGCCCCGGCACAACGGGCACCCACCGAGCTACAAGCCGAGTCGCCGACATTAAATTAACGGTAGTGCGCTTACCATCGTTGATAGTCTCTGCCTTGCTAGGGTATTTGCCCTTTCCAAAGCTTGTCGCGGCTTCCTCCCACGCTGCATCCAGCGCTCAAACAATCCCAAGTCGAAGCCCCCGTCTACCTTAGCCGAGGCTGGTATTTGCAGGGACAGCAGGTTCGAGTCGACCTACGGGTATGCAGCAAGGAAGAAGCACCAGTTCCACAGTAGGGCTTGGGTGTGCACAACTTGTTGACCGTCAACATGTTTGGTCCAATCACAGGCCGGACTCATCACAGCGAGGACGGCGGGCCGAGCGGAGAACAAGAACCACATCAAGCCTACGTTCCCAACAGCAGATCGAGGGCCTCAATTCCCACGATGCTGAAATGTTTGAGATTCCATTTTATCTTTCCCTCTCGGCGGTGTTGGTGTTTGGATGCCAACGTGCTTTTCGGCCAGTCCCTAGCGTACAGCAGCCTCAAATCCCGCCAACTTGTAGCCCGTGCTCTGGATATTCTTATAGGAGGCGTTAGCTCGGCCAGTCTGTGGCGTTATACACCGAGCTTCCCGTTCCCTTTCTCGTCGCTTGATAATAGAAAGGTTACTCAAATCTAAGGGTCCATCCAAGCTTAAGGCGGTCACACAGAAAGGTTGCCTACATTGAGGGGAGTTACCGAGGGGGGTTCACCGAAACTGAAGGGGTCACCGAAACTGAAGGGGTCACCGAAACTGAAGGGGTCACCGAAACTGAAGGGGTCACTCAAGGGGGTCACCTGGTTTAGGAGGACTCATTCGGGGGAGTCACCTGGCTAGCAAAGCGTTAACCTATACGTATTCCCCTCTCCGGGGACGACGGAGGCGCGCGGCGGGGCGGGTAGCTTCGTGAAGATGAGCGTGACTTCGTCATGTTATACACCGCTCGATGGCGGGGACGGTTTTAACGCCACGCAGCTCTTGCTGACGCCGATACGAGAGACACCCGTTTGCAAGCTGGCGTTGGATTAGAGGTGCCCGGGCAATAACTGAGCCGTTTAAGTCGTATATGGTACCCGTTGCGTGATAAGTGTCTTGGCCAAGCGACATATTTGATTCTGGGTGACGGAATTTGTACTGTGTGCTTCTCTAAAGAGGAAAGGACTCTAGGTCGCTTCAGGTCAGGGCGAAAAATACGGTAGAGATCGTAGTCAGCAGGTAGAGTCAGGCTGAGACAGGAGAGGACCATTCCTCCGCACAGTCATCGCCCGAGTCATTTGACCGCGAGGATAGCAATATGCACGACGAGCTGGACTTCGTCACCTATCGACGTCGGCTACGAAAGCACCAGCCCGGGGACAAAAACAGGGAGGCAGGTTTGGATTGCGCTATCCACATCGTCCGCGACACTGCCGTATAGTCCCATTCCCAAGGGTTAACCCGCGTTAGGCCCCGTGGACAACCTTGCGTGAGGAATCCAATGGCATGGGACACACGCACAGCTTTTGCGAGGCAATCCACGGGAATCGTGACTGGACTTTACCACCCCTGCCCAGCTGCGAGCCATGTGTCTGTGCAGCTGCAGGCGCATTCAACATAGCCGCTGAGCCCATGTTTGCCGACCACAGACATCCAAGGGGACTGTCACCATCCGTCTTCTTACTACGTCCTCCAGAGAACAATCAAATCAAGGAGACATCGTCCTCCTATCCTCCAGGACGATGAGATTCATCACGATCTGGTCGTTGTCGAGCAGTGTCGTGAAAGCAAGCATGGGCAAGCTTTGGGGTCGCCTGCCGTTAGGGATATGGCGGGAGTCTATTGCTCCCAGGATCAGCGTGGCAATGGTATATATAGCCTGTTTGCAGCAATTACAGTCGGGCCTAGTAGCTGCGACAAACAAATGCAAGGCAGAGTTGTGGCCTCGAGACGGAGCCAGAGCTGGAGTCGGCTCGCACAGGGAACCCCTCCTGCCATTATCCGTCATCTAGAGCTTTGGACTACTCCGTGTAAGAGCCCTCGGCGCCGATATTACCATAATGCACTCCAAGGACAATGCGACGGTGAGCAGAGCTGTTCATTTTGATCGGACATGTCTCGGGGCTTGTGTGAGGGGGGACCGCCCGGGGAGGCCCATGCAGTTGACGCACTTGAGATGTCACGTCCGCTTACCATCCAGCCTCACTACCTTGGTCCTAGGCAGCTCTCCAACATACCAGGAACCAGGGAACAGATGGAAGGCTTTAAGCGTAGTCTGATACATCTGCTAGTCCCAGCTGGGCAATGACCAGTGCTCTAGGATCCTTGACGTGCAGAATATACGGGCCAGGCCTCATGCCACGGCTAGAAGCAACTATGACGATGCTCAGTTACGTACACCTAGAGATGGGGCGTAATCTGTCGGCGATCGGCCCCAGCTGCTGCCTTTCAACGGCTGAGTTGCTCGACACGGGGGGAACACTCGGTCCTCGACGACACATATGGGATCGACAGCGGCGGTCGCTAGTGCCGTGATGGAGCAAATGTATGCCAGTGTTTGTGAACAGAGACGTCGGACAGGGAGCGGTGTGTATCTTCGTGCGGGCCGTCACGTTGACGCCGGGACTGCTTCTCGTTAGGCTGAACTGGGTGCTGTGTCGGATCCTGAGCATGACGCTCTCTATAAGTGTGTAAACGGTATCCCGAACCTGGTGGTGCTTGCCGACTACGGCATGGCCAGCGGGCGTGGTCCGAATGTAGTCCGACTCGAGAGACTGGACCATCAGATGGGAGCACTCCAGGCCCCGCACGGGCAGATCAATTTGTATCGCGCAGTAGATTGAGTGGGTTTACCCAGTGGCGTACACTGGCAATTGCTTTTGTGCGACAATTTGCGAACCCCAAAGAGAGCGATCGATTACCCAAAGGTTCCTCGGACTGAGTGCCCTGGTCCGGGAGCTAGCGTCATCCTTTTGCAAGAGGTGCAGTATGCCATTCCGCGGCTGCTGATGACAGTTGCCCGGGGCGGCGTCCATCTCACTCCTGTTCGGCATCGCCGTCTGTCGCTATCACAAATCACAATTCAGCTCGTCGTTTGATGCGACTGAATGGTCGGGACGGCCGAAAGGCGCTCTCGGGCCCATACAAAGTTATGTTCAGCTTGTTGTCTCAATTCATGCTTCGCGGGGATTCGCCTCCTGCCATGTCGGCTCCCTCAGTTGCTCACTTCGATGTGATCTCATGGTAGCAACTAATGAACCGCATCTCACTGACATGAACGAAGGACTTGGACTCGTTGATCTTCGACGTCACGTCTCTTGATATTTGCGGGTGTTTTGCAAACCTTTTCGCTGGGAGAGCAAAGTTGTTAGGGTGCCTGATCAATCTTCACTTCGACAAGTGGTGGGAAGCCCAACCCGCCTCGCCTTCGACAAACAACCTGCCACCACCGCCCTCTTCTCGATTCAGATCCTCTCCTCCCTCGGCATGGTCCTCAATCAGGCACTCCGCACGGATGACGCCAACTTCTCGAGTTCTTACTGTGGACGCCCGATCTCCTACTATCCGCGCGAGCATTGACCGGCTCGACCCAGCCCTCGTCGGCGTGCTGATCTCCAGCGTCGTTCAACTTCCGACATGTCTTGGCAATGGTTGGCGGACTTGACGGGTACAAGTCGGCCTGGCTGGGATCGAATGCGATGGGACGAGATGCAAGTTACGGTACCGATTGACAGTGTAGGGGCTTGAAAGGCATGCCTCGTGCCTGCGGTGTACAGCCAATGGAGGAGCCGAGGTAGGATGAATGATGATATATGCGGGATCTTCAAAGCTTTGGGATGGCAGCCCGGTGGAAGCACTCGACAAGCCCCGGGAGACCGCCGTCTCCGAAGCACCCTAGTGGAAAGAGAAGTTGGACGAGGAGGGGTGATGACTGACATCGCGAAAGGTCAGCTTTTAATCAAGCAACTGGACGGAAGCATCGAGCGTACCCACCGTAGCCGTCCGCTTTTGGATGCAACTTCGAGGTCACGCCTGATCGCCTCCGTACCGGATCCCCCGGCTTCCGCTCGAAGTATCTGCTCCCATCTTCGCCTTTCCCGCTGCTGATATCAACCCCCCCTGTTTTCCTACCTCTCCCGGACCATCGTCGAATTCCCGGGCAGAGGGGAGATCTGGAAATCGTCAGTGCTGCCGGGTGCTTGCTACCTCCTTGTTAACATCACCAGTTCTGGCATATATCATGGTAACCACCGCTTCCATGATCTCAGCTTCTCGTACCAGGTGTCATGACGCCCGGCATGTATGCCCCGATGCCTCTCAATGCGGGATAAATCAGTGGGTGCGCCATCTTGCACGGTCTGCCCACCGGCGGTGATCTCTATGTGTGTCCGTACGACCCCCGGGGTACTCCTCCACCAGTCACGGACAACCTGATTAGCCCATGGGCTCCTGCTAACTGTTTCCACGGTTACCAACTCATTGGCAGAATGGATGCCCGAAGGATTACGTTGCTTTGCAGGCCAAGGACACCCCCAACACACACACACACTTGGCAGATCAGCCGTGGCGCTGTGCGAAGTCATGGGCGCAGGCCTGCCTTCCAGATGTCACGACGCTATTTGTCAAAGACGAGGTCGGCGAGGAGAGGCATGGTTAGTGGCAAAGTCAGCGCGGAAAATGCTCATGGTGCTCCCGGTTCCCAATTCCGGATCGTCACTGCACAATGGCTAGGGCCCCAATGGTAGTACTCCTCGCCTCCAACAATAAACGTAATCCAGCCCCGCATATCCGGATATAGGAATTGGGGTCTAGGAATTCCTCTGGTAGTACGACTCTGTGTTGATGTTCGGACAGCTGTGCTGGATGGACTGCCCCATATTGGCTGTACCAAGCATATCCCGAGACAGTAGGTGTATTTCCGTGGTGGATCGTGGGAATTCCTGCGCCAGTCCCATGATTGGGGGGAGCTCTCGCTTGTGAACCACCTCTCAAGCTCAATGAGATGTATCCAGTTCTGGTTGGCCATGGCTGACCTCATCCGCCGGGGGCTGGATATGAGGGTCAAGCTCGCCACTGACCGCAGACTGCGCTCTGGGGAATTGAGAAGTGGGAGGTCGATGCCTCCCACGGCGCGTCTGGCCGTGCCGGGGCGCCGCGGTAGGCGCAGCACTCAAACGGTCCGGCTTCTACCCGTAAATCTACCGACACTTGCGCTGTTGAGAATGGCGTCTCCAGACTAGTCCTACTGACCCTGGACCCCGAGAAATATTGCCAAAGCCAAGTCTCCCTCCAAGTCCCCGAAATAATACTCTTAGACGTATTGCTGGACATATCTAGTAGTTTGGCCCGTTTAGAATTATCTGGAGGTTCCTCGGCCTAGGGTGTGGTAGTCTCTTTGGTATCCTTAGTTACTCTAGCCTGAGGCCGTCCTGTCCAGGCAAACCTTCCCGGCTGCTCCCTGACACTCCCTAATCCGCCGACATATTGCCTACTCTAGTATCCATCCCTCGCCAATGCTAGGTTTTGGGTGGGCTGATTGTACGTTGGCGATGGGTAGCCCAGCGGTACAAAGCGGTCATTGTCGTGACGGACTCTTGACCCGATCTTCCACGTTTCACATCGCGGCGATATATGAAAAAGGCCGAGGGCCGGTATCGAGATAGTGCTTAGAGGGCCGCGATGTTTCATTGAGTATAGAGTAAAGGATGTAGAACACAGAACGGAGGCGATAATAGACAAGAGCTAACATGTGCCGTCACGGCGGTACGTTGTCAAGTCGACTTGGAAAATGGGCGAGGAATCTCGGTATAAAAATGATTGTGGGAACTGTTTGAGTCGGGTGTTATACCTTCGGGGGTAAATAGTTCTCAGCTTCCACGCCCGGAGCTCTTATACTATCCCCTCCGCATCCGGGCAGGGATAAGATCGCGATGAAGATTTCAGTGGTCGAAGGGCAGTCTCCCTCGGTCCCACTACTGATTGGGTGGACAAGAGAAAGGAGCACTCGGTGATAAAGACTGCCGTTAAGAGACTATATCAACTCCTAAGGACCAGTAGTGATGGTATTTTTCTTAACGTACTGTCGAAGACGTATATAGCGGCATGGAAGGCCTGGGCCAGCGACTTTGAACAAAAGAGACACTGCGAGGGTTCGACAGCTTTCCTCTGCCATGACTTCAAGCTTGCTTTTGAATTATGTTACGACTGGTCAGACTGTATTAGTGGCCTTTTCCTGGAAAAGCTGGAGTGTGCCGTAGTTACTAGTCCCGGCTCCTTTCCGTACCTTCAATTTTGTTCATATCATGCTGTTGCACTTATGGCCACATGTATATCAATAGTCTATTACAAACCTGTCGAGTTTGTGGCCTAAGACAGATATTTTCCAGCTCTAGAGGTGCAAGAGCAGACTTGAGATTCCTGCTGCAGACCGCACCCATCTCGAGCTATCTATCACTTTCGGTCGTTTCTGTTCATGTTGCTCGTCCTCGACGAACTCCATGAAGCTAGTGACTTATGATTGCGACCGCGTGTACGTGTTCCGAGTATGGCCTGTGAAGCCGGGCGTGAAGTGAAGAGTTGGTATATCTTGTCGAGCGTGACGAACATCCGTCTCTTTACTTATATTTGCTTTGTAACAATTGATATCGGAGAGAAGCAGAACCGGCTTGATTTTGACCCGAGTGAGGCTGAGGAGAGATATCCCACGCTGCACTTTGTTGCCCCAGAAAGGCTTTATAGCAAATGGCGTTTTCGCAGTCCATGCGTACGGCGTGAAGGTGTCTGCCGTACGGGCATTGTAGCTGCGTGCTTTGGTCACGGTAGCTGAACCCAAATATGGCGGTCGGATAGTAGCCGGATGAACAGAGCACACTACCGACATACGTACTCAACCACTCTAATTGGTTGGAGAATCGGCCGATGCACCGTGTATTAATTACGTATATTAAGGCAGAGAGCGGTTTATATCGAGAGCAACACCTGCCACCGGCGGTCGCTCGAAGGCGTAAAACTGTGTCTCCAGGGACTTTCGCTGTCGTGAAGTAGGCCATGACGTGGCGTGAGAATTGATTGCGGACTGGCAAGCAGCCTCTGCCACCCATCATGGCCAGGGTGGATTGGTACGGTACATGACCTCACCACAGCCAAGGCAGAAATGGCGGTGGTCACGAGACTTCAATCCAGCTAGCTGGTGTTATGGGTTGACGTCGCCAGGCATTGCACCACCACTCACGACAACGGGCGGCATCGGCCCTTCGACACCGAGACGCGTATCCTGGGTCGGACAGAACATAACCAGTTGACGACCCAAGCCCGCGCTGAGCAGGGCGACGATAGATCTGGAGGGTTTCCAAGCCAACATGGCCGTCATGCATGTGTTACGCGGAGAGTCGCCGTGGAAGACGAGCGGAGGTGCCTTGCTGCTGCAGCGGTGCGGGGGTGCTGCCTTTGTCAGGCCGGGTGGGGGCCGTGGGAAACTCTGGACCGCCTGTCCTCACCAGCTTCAATCCTCCCATCGCTCCTCCACCACCCATAACACTACATAGTACATAAGAAAAGAAGCGGAGCATCGTCGGACTCCCTTGTTGAACGGATGCATTACGCTTATGCATGTATTTCCGTCATGGCGGGGCAAGTGATGCGTGCATGCACGCAGTTGCCAGAATGCGTGGCTTACGTCAGCAATTCCGCCTGGCGCCCCCTGAGACACAACGGACACCTACAGCACCCGAACAAAGAACACTAAAGATCAACATCACGAAATGGGCAGGCAAAGTGATATGTTTGTATGTGCGAATGGACTCTCCACACGCCTGGAGCCTGCGAACCTGGCGCATGGGCAAACCCGGTGCGAATCGGCCGTTTCGGCAGCCAAATCGGGCCACGTGACCCTGCGGCTTGTTCCCATACTGACATTGCGCCACAGCCTGGGGTCGACAGAACACCAAAAATTAACTAGATGCTCGTCTCTTAATTCTGCATCTGCCAGTATGGTTTGCACCTTGATGCGACGTGTGGATGTTGAACCCGGGGCTGATGGCTGGCTGCCAAAGCCAAATAGCAGGAGGTGACCTAGTCTCAGCCCACCTGTTCCATGGTACCCCAGAGAGGGCTCCACAGGCTGCACCCAATCAAAACGCCCGCACACCTGAGTCGCGGCCATGCTGGAGATTCCGGGGCACTGGAACAAATTTATGCCGAGTTCATCACCGCTCCCTCCTACCTACCTGTACATCACCTCCAATATCGACTACCCCGGATTGCCCCAACCATTGGGCAATTGCCGCGTGTGGTCAATCCCCACGCTATATCAAAATCCTGGCTTGGCTGACGGACTCGTTCCCGAGATATCGGCCTCGAACACTTTTTCGGACTATCGCGGATTACCGACGCGCTTCGCCGCCGGTGAACAAGTAAGCGGTACCGTAGGCTTCGGGATATCACGCGGTATCTAAAATATGTTACTGCATTCCCATACGTCTCGTCCCTGGCGAGATATCTCAGCCGATGTCTTCTTTCGTCTTCCATTTTGTATACTACAAAATTAGAACGGCGGGTCGTGGATAAAAGCTAAATTGGCCATTCGATCTAGAAGACAGCTCTATATATAAACCCCGTCTGCAGAATCTCGCAATACGTGGTGGTGGACTGGGAGCTTGCTGTCACGAGAGATTCCCTACGCCATGCATTGGACATTGCGGGTTCTCCGGCATAAATTTGTCTAGTGCCCCGCAATCTCTATGTATAAATCCCCAATACCCCAACATAGCCCTCCACCTCCGAGACCCTCACTTCCAGCACTGGAGTCACACAATTGAGAGTCATATGAATGACAAGTTCAAGTACAACGCTAACATGGCGCATCAGCCGGAGGTCAAGCGTGCATCATGCCGCCCTGTGGATCAGCTTCCATGTGCTGCACCGTTTCTGGGGACCAGGTTTTCGACCCCCGTGATGCGAGCAGCTGGACGGGACTCAAGTATGCACGTGCTGGATCTGCCAGGTTACGCGAGGGTGCTGAACCCCGCATCGCTCAGTGCAGTGGGTTCAGCACAATGTCGGCGGCTAACTACTAGGCAGGCAGGCCTTGTGACTTTTTAAGCCCGCTTTCTTCATAACGACGTCGCTGGCACGGACACGTACAGTCACCTGCGCCACCGGTCAGAGGCGAGTCACACGACCAGCGCAGGACCGTCCCAACACTACGACATCTTACACTTGACTACCCATCCTCTTGTCGATCATCCACGGCACTGCCCAACCGTCATCGTGGCCATGTCGAGCAGACAGTCGGGTACCGAAGACCCGCGCCGCTCTGAGAGAGGTGCATGTGCCCAGACAAGTATCCAAGTAAGCTTCGTTTTCATGGTGAGATTTGCGACCATAATGACAGAAAGAGTGCTGATACACGTAACAGAGCCAATCAGTATCAGCGCCTGAGAATGAAGATGTAGAATACAGGAGCGACGAAGACGTCGGCCTCCTCACGCGGGCCGGGTTTGTCAAGAGCATCACGCGGGACCTGGAAGCGCTGGACGCGTGCATGGCCGACGCCGCGAGAGACCTGCGCCGGGCCTGGAAGAAACTCATCTGGACGTACTGCCGGAAGCCGGGCAGCTTCAACTTTCCCAGGTTTGCGCTCACGAACATGAAGCAGGACGTCGTCTCGCGGTGCCTGGAATCTGAGTTCGGCACGGATGAGCTCGCGCGCTTCTGGAAGGACACCTCGCCGCACACCAAGCGCTCGCTCGGCGCGTTCCTCGAGCTTCCCCAGCCGCCCATGCTGGCGCTGTACTTCGGCGCCGCCCACAACCGCACGCCCAAGGCCACGGCGTGGGCCCTGGCCATGTCTCGGCTGCCCCGCCGCCTCGAGCCCTGGCATCTCGGCGTCGAGCAGTTCTGCAACCCGTGGTATCATAGCCCCGTACGCCGCAAAGCACGGGCTCGACCTGTCGGAGCCCGCCGGACGGCAGCAGGCGGTGTTTGCGCGGACGCACACGAGGGGCCGGCGACGAGACTTGAAGCCGCTTTCGTGGGGCACGATCGTGCGGACGCTGCCGGCCGATGGTGAGGACGCCGTGCAGCTGGGGCGCTCTGAGGACGCCGGACTCGGAGGATGGGTCACAGGATGCGGAGGCGGAGGAGGACCGCCACGACCAAGGATCGCAGCCCACTCACACGCCTGGCCAGTCGTCCCTGCATGCCAGTCCTCTGAGGGGTGTCTTCCCACAGTCGCCGGTGCTCAGCGCGGCAGCAGATTCTGGTATCGGTATGCCTGTGGCGACACCGGCACCGATTGAGCGCTTTTCACCAGAACAAGAGCCAGGCTCAGAGCCAGAGAATGCTGCCGAGGACGACACTATACATGGGCCGGCCGCCGACGCGGAGGGCGCCATTGCGGGCTCGAGGCATGTGCATCAGGGTGTGCCACCGCCATTGTGTCGCCGCTTACTGTGTTATCCGTGACAATAGCTTCCTTTTACCCGTACCAACCTCGCCGGCCCACCCACCGGCCCACCCCCCGGCGGTAGACCCGGCCTCGCCAGCGCCAGGTACCAATACGGCAGTATCAATGATAGCTGCTGGGGTCAGAAAGAGCACCGGCAAGAGACCGGCCAGCAGCGAAGGCGACGACGCCCCAGACAGGAAGCGGACGCCCGCCCGGTCGCCGTTCACGCTCCTAACCCGGCAGGATTTGGAACGACTGATCCGGGTCCCATCATCGCCCGGCCCCTCCGGGTCAGCCGCAGAGGACTTCACAGCCAGCCACTGCCTCAACGGCGCCGTGCTCGACATCCTCCTCGTGTGCTTCACCTACGCCTTCGCCAACAGTAGCGCCATCAGCCCGAGCGGCCTCAGGTCCAAGCACCCAGAGCACGCCCTGCTGCGCCTGACGGGGGAGCACTTTGGCCCGGTCATCGCGATCCACAGCACAGGTGTCTTCCACTGGGTGTGCATCTCCGCCGACCTCACATCCGGCGCCGTGGCGGTGTACGACTCGATGGCGGGCCGCCCCACCTCCAAGTCGGCGCAGCAGCTGGCCGACCAGATCCGCGCCTCCGTGCAACTCAGTGGCACCGGCACCATGACGGCCAAGACGGAAATCTGCCCCCTGCAGCCGGGCGACGGCACGGTCAACTTCGGCGTGAACGCGGCCGCCGTGGCTTGCATGTTGGCCTAACGAGTCGACATTCCAGCCACCATTGACCCGGACGTGTGGAGGTGTTTCTTCGGCGCGCTGCTGGCCGGCGCGCGGCTGCGGCCGGCGCTGCCCGCTACACTGGTGCGCGTACTCGACGACGTGACTGTGGTGGAGGAGGAGCCCGAGCTGCCGCCGTTGGAGGCCGCCGTGTCGGGCTTGGCGAGGGTATGGCTGTTGACGGAGCATATAAAGCGACAGGTGGCGCCGCTTGCGGCGCTGCAGGAGAAGCGCGCTGCTGTGTACGGCGCTCGACGCAAGGCCGGCCAGGATGTTGTCGGGGTGATACTCCCGTGCATGCCGAAGCTGGCGGCGGGGGTTGAGCGGGAGATGGTGAGGCTGGAGGAGGAGGTTTTTTGAAGGCCAAGGAGGGGTACGCCGTGCTGGTCGGCGAGGTACAGGGACTGCGGGCGGCGGATGATTAGACGCTGCCCGGAGCTAAACGTGGCCGGCGTAATACGTGTAGCTCAACCCGCCCAGACAGATGATAGCTCCAAAAGTCCAAGGAGGCGCAGGCAATGCCCACTGCGTTTTGCTTCTACCTACAGTTCCTCTTGCCCTGATGGGCTTCGGTGCTTGATTCGAGGAATGACCCGCAGCATCGTGCATGTGGAAGGATGCAGTCTCGTGTTATCATTTGCGTGAGATGCGCTCTGCTCGAATAGCTTAGCATGCTACAGACCTGCCAGGTGATACTCGAGCCTACGACAACTGCTGGCCACCCTCACAGATCGCCTCTACACTGTGTCTTGTTACAAGACGCTAGAAGCGCTGTGTAACTAAGGCGAGTAGTGGCGAGCAAAGTGACGTCGGCGCAGACATGACCGCAGCGCTTCAGCCATGTGCAGCGTATCAAACACTCAATCAATTGCAATATACTGCTCATTCCACAGGACAGGGAATGCGTCAATGCGAGGTCCCAACGGTGGTCCCGAGACAATGGAACCCGACCTTCGATATGCATGTAATCCCCGATCACTTCAATACCCTTCTCCGTGCAGGAATGCGTCGAGCCACACACAAGTCGGCATGCATACGGGCGCCTGGTGAGGTTGGAGTCACAGGCACAGAACACAAGGAAATGGAGAACGGGACGTGGCAGAGGTCAAGTCTAGGGGGGGGACCTGCACCGCGGCGGGTTGTGGCGGTCGACATGTTCAGCTCAGAAAGTTGGGTACGCAAGGACAACTTGCCGCCGGTCAGCAACCTCACATTGGGAGCCCCGTGAGAAATGAGCTCTTGGTAAAGCATAGTATAAGATATCCAGCCTAGGTCTTTTCCAGGACCCATCGTGTACATCGGACCACTCATGCTGTTACTGACCAACGGCATCCTGTGTTGTACCGTAGATGGCAATCGGTATTCGCCCCGTTTGTTTCAGCGCAGGTGGCCGTGTGCTCTTTGACGGAAACAAACACATTGCTCCATATTGGAGTGAGGTTAAACCACCGCTCTACAGCGAAGCAACATCCCAGCGGCTACGACAAGCTTGAGCTGCGACACCTCCGCGAAGCGACGCTAGACCGTTGCGCCATTG
The DNA here is from genome assembly GCA_030052785.1 of Coniochaeta hoffmannii. Taxonomy (NCBI): domain Eukaryota; kingdom Fungi; phylum Ascomycota; class Sordariomycetes; order Coniochaetales; family Coniochaetaceae; genus Coniochaeta; species Coniochaeta hoffmannii. Next base: position 10,128 of record JANBVN010000063.1, on the reverse strand, counting down.
GTAAACTTGACGAGGTATATTCAGCCAAATGGCTTCGACGCCAAGAGCCAATGCGATAAGGATCACCATTTTCCAGGTAAGCTAGACGGATGACGGGCACGCGCGGCTTGGGTTGCTTCTGGCGGAGGCGTGGATCGGGGAATTTGGGAGGGGAAGCCTGGGGGGACAGGTTGGCTTCACGGTGTCCGGTGAGAAGGAAGTAGGGTATTGGGAGGCTGGTGTAGCTCTCAGAGGAACAGAGAGATGAGGTCGGGTTGCAGGATTGCAGTATCTGAAAGCCCACACTGAGGAGGGTCTTCGCAGGTGTTGCTGAGAACGTGAAAGTAGGGAGGGGAAGGGGAGAGGTCAGGCCGTGAAGGAGGTGGATTTGGGGGCAAATATACGGAAGGCGGCCCGATATATTCGTGCATTGATAAGTTAGGATAAACTGAGGGATCATAGCTCCAAAGCATCTCAACATAGGCACTAACAAGGTGACTCTATATATTTGAACTCGAGTGGCCTAACACTGCATCCTTCTTAGGAACAATAGGCCATGTCACAAGGGGCGCCATATCTCGCATGTGAGATTGTCTTGACTCTAAGCCGCTAGGAAGATTACGGTGCGGTCCCGACGTTCATGAGTCTCGGCAATACAGCATCTGGATAATGCCTATCTAGCCCGAGAACGTGTTTGGCATCTGAACCTATGCACTTGCACATAGATTGGTGCGATTATAGACCTGAGCGTCGCTAGCTAAGCTGAACGTGACTTCCGAGCCGGCTGCCAAGTCTCCCCTGTTGGACATGTTAGGTTACGGTCCCGCCAGTCCCGCCTTACCTCAGCGGTGTAAGCGTAGATGGGAAAGCCGACTAGCCAGAGCCGGAAGCCAGGCATTTGTTTGGATCCGTTGCTCTAACAACCTCGCCAATACTTACTGGGCCGTTCCCGTGTACAATCAGCTGCAGCAGCTATAGTTTTTCGAAAACGATGCCCGAAGCCACGGGCCCGAAGCCACAGGCCTGAAGCCACGACCACCCCATCCGCATCATTGCCCAAGGTGCTTTGCAACGATCGTTGGTAGAGCCGGGGTATAGAGCTTATACCGATAGCTCGACTCAATGTACACGTTGATCGAGAATCCTTCGGCTATGTCCCCGTCAATCTACAGCTCCGCGCCGGTCTAAATTACCACCGCGCGGCCAGTATCTCGTGCCCCAGATATTCCGCAAACTCTAGTGCCCTCAACGCGTCTTGGGCCTCTTCAACGCCTCCGGTCGTGGTCTCATTGTCCAACAGAGCAGTGCTGGATGGGAACCATCTTAGCACCAGACAGTACATAGGCCACGTGAAGGCAATAAGAAATCCGAGATATGAAGGGACATCATAGTCGCCCAAATCAATGCTAGAGGGGAGACGGTGTATTGCTCTGGGTGACTGGCGTCCTTCACCTTTTCGCACAGGCCATATACCACTTCCACGTCGCCGAGGCTTAATCCAGCCTGTCTTGGGGACACCTAAGACGATGCCTATTTCCAGGTCAAGCCGGGTCTCTACGCCGCTCCCTGCTTGTCATTGGCGGCCCGATAGCACGTATATTCCGTGGGTAAACACACTGACGGGGAGAGCAGTTCCCGCAGGCTCAGTACCTCTATGACTTAATTGAGTCTACCTACCGACAGACTCGGCACATGTTCACCACGTGGCTACAATTGTGCTATGACCGCAAGCGCTTTTTTCGTATGCAAGCGGCATCTTAGATGCCCTGTCGTGGCAGAGCCTACAAAGCTTGTCTCATACCTTTGACTACGGCTGACCATGATAGTGTATACCTCGATGACCTCGTAGCCCTACGTCTGCTTCTTGTTCTTCAAGAGGAGTGGCAAGACCCCTATATCCTCACGTATCTACTGACCACTCTATATGTAAGACATAGAGTGGAGAGAGCAGACTGCCCGGGCTCTCGTGTGGAATTTGCCCACACTATAGGCACTTTTGCTAGCAACCCGAGTGTCCGCGGTGATATATTCGCAAGCTCTGCCGCGCATCTTGACATAGTCGTCAGTGTCGCGATGATTGATACTGCTGACTTCGATGCGGCACTAAGATGAGATAGGGATATAGTGTTGCTAGCGGAAAGAATAGCTCCAGTGAAATTGAAGCGAGGCATTGTACTTGAAGGAGGGAATAACTCTACCTTAGCCGCTTGGCCAGTGGTCATTTGATTCATTGACCCAATCGCCGCCAATATGACCAACCCTAGTGTATGCGTTAAAATCTATCTACTCCGGTCATGACGTTGCCAATACCTAGAAACTGACCAAGGTGCTACTCGCGATCCCAATCTCCTTTTATAGGCGTGTATCGCATATCGCTACACGGCAGCGATGACGACGAATAGACACGTAAGGGCTAGAGCTGAAGTCTTTGAACGAGTCCAGTAGCCTACCTTTGAGCTGCTGGACCACTGACCTTAATGCTCTGGTCTGGAGACGGCAACGGCCGCGAAGGCCCCGAGGCAAGACTCTGTTGGCGATGGTGTCATTGCAACCTCGCAAGGCTGTGAAAAGGTTACGCGCGGAGCGGAAGGAATCTTCGCATAAATGGAATTCAGATATATGCGTGTCAACAAGAATCCTAATTCAAACTCGGCCGGTCTTGGTGCCAGTAGTTTAATGCATTCCGGTGATACGCCGGGGTGATGGGCCGCCAGAGGCCTCATAAGGCATCACTCTTCTTGTTATGACCGAATTTCGGGTTGCCATTGAACGGGGGCAAGGGGCACACGCTCAGTATCTAGGCTAGCAAGGCACCTCCGAGAGTCACGGACACCAGTGCGGTGCCACTACAGGGCATTCTGTACTCATGAGAGTGCATTTGAAGAGCAGGCTTGCATGCCACGAAACGTTACATCTAGGACATGTTGCTAGACCGCTCTCAAGCAAGACACACATCATCTGCATGTATCTGACAACCAAGACTGAATAAATGCAAGGCATATAATGAGCACTCTAATTAGGGTGTCTTGAAAACTTCCGTTGCCTCCAATAAGTGCAGATCTATGGCCTTTGAGCCTACCTGGAAGCTCAAGGGAACGGACTCGGCTCAACTACATGCCACGTCAAACGCACTCTGAGCAGCGAGCCTCCCCGGCAAATAGTACTATGGAAAGTATACTAGGAAAGAGGCAACCTAGGAGCTTGAACTGCTTCGACTTAGACTGAACCCGAAGAAGACGTTGGTGATGACACCGGCGGGGACAGTTTGCGAGGCACCCGAGGACCTGATCTGGCATGTACAGTTGGTGTTTTGAGCTCATGCAGCCGCCTTCTAAGCAATTTGGTGTACGTATAAGCCGGCCAGCAGGGGTTCAGCAGAATCAGTACTTCAGATGCACAGGGTTCCCCGTATTTGTTTGTGCAAGATAGCCACTTTCACAATTCCTGACCTCCCGTGCTTCTCTTCAGCATCGTTGGCAAAGAAAACGGGAGACCGGGGTGATGGCGGTCAATTGTGCGAGTGGCGACGGCGCAGGGTCGAAAAGGAAACCTCCGGTTGCGATATTTCGTGGGCTGGGGCAGGCCAGGTTTGCTGGGCCGTTGCAATCTGGCTGTTGTTGCAAAGGTGCAGGTTTCACATGGGTCCACTACAATTTTTGGCTGCATTATATACCTCGGATGGGCCGACCGCCAACACTGGAAGTTGCAGCTTTTTGAAATGAGTGTGGTGCCAAACTTTGGTGCTTATTCCCTGACAATGACTAGAAATTGCAGCGTCACCCCGGAGGCATTTAGCTGGGATGTACGTCGCGACCCCGGACGTGCCGACCAACAACGCCTTCCACAACGGCCTGTCACATGATTAGTTAACACCGAAAGATGCTGCACTTTCAGAGGAGTGCACAGCCAGGTTTTTCTTTTTGTGCCACTCAGGTGGCGTTTCAGGCCTCCAAAAGGCCAAAAAGTGCGGCTGAGAGGTACCTCGGCAGCGCCGATCAACCCCGGCTTCAACAATCACATACCGGATCAAGAAACAGTGATACTCAATCGGTTGTTAATACAGAGCTTATTATGAAGTATGAGATTCAGGAAGCATCATCTCCATTGGGGAGACCGTCTCAGCGGAAAGCGAGGTGATAGTTTCATTGGGCTAGGTTAACTCCAAGCTTCTTAGAACGTTGAATAGTCGTGGTGTGTGGCCCCGTAGCCCGATCGCGTGCTGCGGGCTCAGCTGGGTAGTCGCAAAGGGGCCGGTATCGGGGAAGTCGAAGGGCTTGGTTTTGACTGCGGCCGGAACGACCCCGGCGAAGTACGCTGCTCATCGAGCTTCTCCTCGTCTCGATTTCCTGCGCCGCTACACAAGTGGCCTGTACGTCCTCAGGAGGATTCTCCTCTACTCCAGCATCTGTTACACACCGGCTTTGGTGTTGCGAGGTCTGCGACGAGCATCTCAGACTCCGGGTCCAGCCGAGCTTTATGCTCCTCCAGCCATTTCTCTCCGGCGACCAGCGCCCGCCTCAAAACCACGTACGATGCTGCACAGTCCAGCCTCAAGCACCTCTGTCAAGCTTCGGCGTAGTTGTCGCGCCAATCCTCGTCCTGTTCACAGTCCCGTCCCGTGCACACTCCGCTCGAGATGACCGCACCATCGATTGCGTGATCATAGGATATTTCCCCAAAACCCGTGCTAGGTCTTCTCCTCGGACCCTGGTGGCCCACCTCACGTCTTCAAACTTAGGTGCAAAGTGGGGAACCTCCAAAGACGACGAGGGCGTGGATCCGGCAGCGTCAAAGGAGTTCAAGGACGCCACAGATATCACGAGCTTCCACAAGCCAACGGTGCCGTTGCGCTTGATCTTCGCGCACATCTCCGCCCTTGACTGGATGTCGGGAATGCTTCCGGCTAGGGGAGCTGGCGCACGACAATGGCCACCAACCGATGTGAGAAGACGTGGAACGCTGATTTGGGAGCGTGGTATGTATACGACGATGCCGCTAGTATGCTTTTTTGCAGAATTCCGTGGCGTGAACGGCGATTCTGGCTGTACCGTGTCTTCCTACGGTCTGTCGTAGAATGTCCTTTGCTAGCCTCCGGCGCCTGTTTGCCGCTTGGGGTTCTCGTGGTTTCACTGCCATTTCTCTTCTTTATATATTCATCAAATGCCTGGGGTGTTGACGGTAATGTCAAACGTGCAGAAGGACGCGTTGAGGTCCAGAAGGCCGTGGCCTAGCCTGATGAACCGCCATCCGATCGAGTCATTCGCGAGTAGGTCGAGTTGTCTGGGGGTGGTAGGCGATATACAACGGCGGTTCGACGTCCCCTCTCTTCCTATTATGAGAGGGCGGTTAGCTTCATTATTTGAACGGAACGGTAGACTAGGATAGCATACTTACCTTAGTCGAGGCATGTATTCAGGAGACATCCACTGGACCAAGTATGCAGAGATATCCAGATCAAACCTCGGCTGAACCACCACACCTCCCCGTTCCATCTCAACTACCACGACAACCTGGAGCAAAAATTAACTCGGAGGCTCTCCCCGTCTTTGCTTCGCATGGCGGTGGTGATGTTGGTTGCGATGATGATGGTAGTCGCTGCATTGACTTTGAGCGTGGGCGACTCCGAGCGTGGTTGACTTCTCAGAGTTGCGGGAGCTTCAGGAGTAAGGCTGTCAAGACGAAGGGCGCCAGGTGGTAGATCTCGGTGTAGTGGTTAGAGCTCAGAGTGGTGGGAGGTTCAAAAATAGTTGGAGACCGAGAATGAGACATCGCAGCACGAGGAGCGGCAGGAGTGGGAGCTGGCTCCGCTGGGTTACAGACGGGTGGAGAAAGAAGGGTGTAGGAACAGACTGGCGGAGACACAGACGGGAGGAGAAACAGATCGGTGGAGAAAGAGACGGATGGAAAAGAGACGGTTGTTGGAGGGCGTTGAGAGGCAGCTCGGCAGAGAAGTGTGTCGTGGAGACTTTGCTGACAGGGGCACCCGAACCAAGGCGTTTTTGAAGCAGAGTCAGTCGAGTACATTCCCGAAATAACAACTAGAACCGGACCGACCATGTAGAATGCGATCAAGCACATCAGTGACCAAAGCGGCTTTTTGTATTACAGGCACAGCTTTAACCCGCTAGCACATGAGGCACGCCTTAATTGGCCTGGTCTGCCTACCTTACCTTACTTAGCGGGATGTCGCTTCAGCTGTGCACCTCTCCCCCATCTCCAGGACGATGACGTAGAGCCACCTCAGCTGTATTTCAACAGTAGCTTCAGGTGGCAGAGCGCGCTCGAAACGGAACTTCAATTAGGTATTGACGTCGAGCGCGTGAAAACCCCTCACCGCAAGTGCCTCTTGTGATAAGTGCAAGTAGGTGTGTCTTTAGGTAGCTAAGAGAGCATGTCCGGGGTAACTGGAGCCACGAAGATCACGGACCACGATGCCGACTTGCGACCTTGGAAAAGTAGATTCGCGGGTTCTGCATTCTAAGGTATTTCTCATGCATCCTCAATAATCCCTTGGTGACAAAAGCCAGAGTGGGGTAGGTGGTCTTAGGGTTGGAGTTGACTTCTCCCGCCGCTACGCAACGCGGTGGAACAAGGGGAAGGCCAACATTATAAGGTGTTTGGCAGAGCCAACCTTCTACGTACGACCACAGATACCAGAAAACTCGGGATCCCGTCCGCTCTCCCATAGATAAGCTGGTAATCGTCAGACTAGTACTCGGGTGGGTGACCACCGGGGAATCGCCGATGTTGTACGTTTTTTTTCTTTGAGGCCAGCCGAGTGCCGCGCCGGCAGTGGTGTCGGGGCAATCCGGAGGCTGAAAAGGTCTCGGCAGAAAACCCTATTGCGTGTCGAGTAATCATGGTCATGGCTCCATGGAAAGTGGTTCGACAAGATAGCTATTTCACGGCTCCTGCCCCGTTGGCAAAGGTAAAGATTGATGTCGTCGGCGCACAAGATCGAAGATGTGTCTCATCACCTCAATCGTTTAGCGATCCATCTTAGCACGGGCGCCGGCACCTCCCTGTTCGGTACTGTGACTTCATTTTGTATGATTATAGTGTTCAGACATAGATTCTCCATCCCAACAACCCAAAAGCAAAGCAGCATTCCTTCCGGCGATTTTCATGACGAGTCATCATTTCATTACCAATCCTACAACCGCCCAGCTCGAATCCAATACTTTAACCCCATCGCCGCGCCCATCTTATTCTCATCCCTCAACCCAATCCCGTATGTTATCCCTCACCTCCTCCAACCGCTTGATCTCCTCCTCGCAGCTCCTAAGCTCTAGGCACAGCTCCTCCACCTCCGCCACCGGATCGCCATCAACATCGTCGCCGTTCAGCCGCAACTCGATCCGGCGCACGCTGTGTCCCATCTCGATCTGGGCGTTGCGTGGCTGGTGGTAGGCCGTCTCGATCTGAGAGTCGAGGTCGGAGAGAACGGTCCGGAGGAATTGGCGGGTGTCGGGGGTGGGAGATGAGATCGGAGGTACTGCAGCAGGGACCATAGCCGGACTGGCCAGGGCGATGGGGGATACATAGCCGGGGACAATACTTGGGGGGCCGGCGTATCGGTCGGAGGGACTGTAGGGCTTGGCAGGATCCCTGGAAGGGGGGATGAAAACGCCCGGGGAAGTGTCCGGGGCGGTGTATCCCTGATATGGATCCTCCAACGACCTTGGATGCCGCTCCTCCTCCTCGAACTGCACTCTCTCCGTCGATACTGACTCCCGTGCGAGAGCGTACAGCTCCTGCAACGGACCGACCCGCTCGCTCTTCACCGCAGTGTACGCCGACGTCATGGGCCTGTTGAGCCTGGTGCGGTGTAGCGGCTGCCGCGCGACGAGGGACGGCGTAGTAGGCACACTGTGGCCGAGGCACGTGTAGTTCGGGTTTGTACCTGGGCGCGAGGACCAGCCGCTTGCGTTGCTCGGGTCTGCCTGTTGGGTGATGCTAGGCGAGGAGTGAATGTATTCGGGCGGCGGAAAGATGCCAGACGACGCCCGTGGCGTTCTGTACCGCGGGACGTCCTCGACGTCCTCTTCGCTCAGTGACGGCGACCGTGTCTTGCGCTTGAGGCTGCCGATAGCGGGATACTTGAGCCCGATCAGAGCCCTGACGCCAGTAGGTGTTGTGGGTTCCATTTCTCCCCTCGCCCAGTATGCGACTATGCGTGCGTCGCTGAAGACTTGTTTTGCTCTCCTTCCGATCGTCGAGCGTGGTGTTGCTCATAAGATCCACCCTGATGAAGCCCGCCTTGATGGCCTTGAGTACGAGGCAGGTGATGGTGTATTGGAACACAACGATGAGGGGATATAAATGCTAGTAGCTCCGGAAGGCAGGTGGAAGGGGTGGTGATCCGACATCTCTGCGAAGGCGAAAGCAGTGAGACACAGGTAGGCATTCCAGAAACTGCAAGTGGGCGTTGCAGAAGCGGTTTCTTGACACCTTCACAAAGATGAAGCAAAGCAGAATCATCTAGGAAGGATTGGACGTGTGTCTGACAGACGGGAATCGGCGTTGTTTTGACATCTATACAAGAAAGAGGCGACTACGCCCTACTTGGTAGGAATGCCGGAATCTCTTTAAACATGCATGTATTTGCCCATTGGGAGTGGTTTTGACGGGAAGCTGCTTGACCCGGCCCGACCCGGCTAACACAGCGACCCATCTGCCGTATGCCGCTGGGAGCCGCAAAAGAGGATGGCAAGGACGGCTGCGAACAGCACATCTGGCCTAAACTGAAGGAGTGGAAAAGAAACCTGGCAAGAGATGCACGAACCCGCCAGAGGTGTGCACTTCCAAAACGATACCAGGGTAACAGCAAGCAGGCTAAAGACCAGTAAAAACGGCAAGGTCATGACCCGAATTGGTATTCCTCCTTGTGGGCCCAGTGGTTAGAAGGTCATGGGTGGTGACGGAGCGAGTTGCTGAGACAGCTGCGATCATGTAGAGAAAATCATGATGTAAGATTGCAGATGCCACGAGAATGTAATGTGGGAAACACAGGGAATGAAGAAACTTGCGGGCGACAATGACACTCGCGTAAGCAAGTACTTCAGCCAACACCCGATAGCAAGAGTACATTCAGGTGCAAGGGTGCATACCAAGCTATTCTGCATATGCATGGTAATAAAAACTAATCGGGCCCAAAACTAAGAGGCAACGCAGACGGAAAGGGCCAAAGCGTGCGGACATATCTTGCAAAGAGGCGGAACAACGGTGTCACCAACCTTGGGGCTTTTCTGGTCATGGTTACCGTACAAAGTCAGACCGAGCGATCATTCACTGCCAAGTTCGGTGTGCCCGCCATTTGCTTGCCACATGCATGTCCACCGCCTGCATGTCCACTGTTTGGGGTGGCAAAGAGGAGGGAACGACGAAGAGGTACCCGGAACCTGCACCCTCCTCGCGGCTGACTACGTGAAGGATCTTCTGTCCTGTCGAGCGTGGCGGTGACGGGCGCCAAGCGACAGGCAGCCAAACAAGGGCACGGCGTTAGCGGCAGTCAATGTGCGCTAAACCTGCGCAGCTGAGTGCTCCCCACCTACTGTTTGACGGAGGATCGGTCATGGCCAGCCCAGTGCTCGGCTTATTCATCCAGGATGCGCGGCTTACGGCATCGAGCCGGACCGTGTCAAGCCGGGGTAGGAGCAGGTTCCCGATGATTGCGGTGTGGGTGGGGACTCTGATATGACGTGGCCAGTGTGTCTGAGATGTTCCTTTCCTGCCGTTTGCCGTTGTCTCGGACACGCAGCCACTGCCCAGAGGGCTTTCGACGGGCAAGTTGAGAACCTTGACGGCAGGGGGCGTTTTTGCAGGTAGGCCCATGTGGGTACGCATTCGGCAGCCGTGGCTCAAAGCTGTAGCGGCTGGTGCTGCCGAAACTTGCAACCAGCCCTGTCCAAAGCTCGACGCACCATAGAAGAATAGTCAAGAGCACGTTGAATCTGGCGACGCTCCTCCATTGTCTGCCCTGCACGTCGTGAAGGGCTTTTGAATCGTAGCAATCATGCCAGTGGAGTCCTGACCAGCCCGCACCCGATGACATAGTCTGGCCACAGTCAAACACACGAAACAACTGCAACTGGACTCGCCGCTCCAATCCGTTCCGGGGGGGGGGGGGGGGGGGGGCGGGTTTAGCCT
>JANBVN010000062.1:0-160893 GCA_030052785.1 Coniochaeta hoffmannii | reverse complement strand
GGGGGGGGGGGGAGGGGAAATCATCTCGTCGAAAAACATACAGGAAGCATCCTTCCGCCGGCAGATCTCGATGAACTGGGAGGTGTTAGCAGGTTCCTCGAGCACCAAAAACGCCAATTCAATGATCCCATACCTTCTTGATATCAGAGACTTCCTGAGGCATCTTGTCGGTTTGGCTTGGGGGATGTGTGGTTGGGTATTAACGGCGATTCCTTCCAAGTCAATCAGTTTCGAGAATTTCGCTACATCAGAATAATTATTTGTGGGCGGCTTGATGTGTGGCAGTCTGCGGGCCGTGAGTAGGGGGACCCCGCAGAATTCTTGGCACTCTGTGGCTGACGCGTCTGTGGCTGCAAGTGGACTGGGCGCGCTCCTTATCATTCGCCAGTTCGTCATTGCCACGAGGACAGCTTGTGAGTCGAGGTCAAACATCCCCAACTCCCCTGAATATGCCACATTGCAGATAGTGATGCTTCAACAGGCACAAGAGCATGTGATACTTAAACTAGCATCCTCTCATATATACCTTACGCCGAGGAGTCTTGCCAGAGCTTGGACGGCTTACCTTCCAGAGTACCAGCCACAATCAACATTACCACACTGAGGAGGCATCACCAATATGCCAACTCCACTGGACAATGCTATGAAATCACGGGTGAGACCGACACAACCCTCGATCATGGCCATTTCGTGCTGCTAACTCGGTCACTCTAGAACGCGGTTCTTGGTATGTGTATAGACGATGTGCGCCGTGGGCGACGCTTAACCATGGCTAACCTGACATCGTTCTCAATCCTAGCCTTCGCTGGTTTGGTCACAGCCACAGCGGCCTGGGCTATCTGGGGAGGAGACCTGTTCCCGGCGGACCCCGACCCTAGAGGCGAGCCGGAGACATGGACGCTGGAAGAGCTGCGGAGGTGGCTGGCTGCGGTACGTTGACCTCGCCGGAAGTGCACCCCAGTCCGTTTACCAGGTCGAAGTACATCACGGGTGGCTGACCCCCCCTGGGACAGCGTAACCTCCATCCACAGAGCTCAGATAGTCGAGAGCAGTTGCTTGAGAGGGTCAAGGCGAACATGAGGATTCCAAGGCAGTAAACGGCCCGCCTGGGATGGAGGACATGGTCTATACGTACTCGACTGCTTAAGCTACCCAGGAGCAGGACATTGAGAGCCTCCTGAATACGTAACGGAGAAGGTCGAACACGGCTTAGAATGAAGATAGCCTTCAATAATCAACATTGGAATACATCCTGAGGATCCCTCTGGAATCTACTCACAGCTGTGAACCACTTGCGCGACAGCCTAGACCTAGTGCTTAGGTGCGCCCAACTGTAGGGTAGGTGGTGTCGACTGGAACTTCAGGGCCAAGACAGCCATGTAAAGTCTGGGGAGCAGCTAGACCAATCAGGATCGCCGATTGTGGATACCTACAATACGTCAATGGAACGCAGCGGCACAGATGTGACACAGGTCGCATTGGCGCTCAAGGACAGCTTGCCTTTGACCTTGTGCTGACTTCATTCCTTTCTTTGATCTTACCATCTCGCTGTCACTCATTTGATTATAACAGCATCGCACAGTCAGAAAGGTGGTAGCCCCTGTGCTTCACCAGTCTCTGTCGCAAGATGGATTTCCTTCAGGTAAGGGCTCGTCTCGCTACGGCACCGATTCCCCTTAGCATCCAGACTGCAGCTAACACGATGGCTCGACAGCGCCTAGCGAGGGCCCTCGATCGGCCCCTATTCCCGTGGAAGAAGCTCATCGTCGGCTTCTCCGTCGCCCAGTTCCTCTTCGAAGGCTTCCTCGGCCTCCGCCAGTACCGCGTTCTCAAGAAGCTCAAGCCGCCAAAGGTGCTGGAACATGAGGTGTCGCAAGAAGTCTACGACAAGAGCCAGGCCTACGGCAGGGCCAAGGCCAAGTTCGAGATGGTCAACTCGCTCTACGGACAGCTGCAGAACATCGGCTTCATCTACTTCGACGTGCTCCCCAAGCTGTGGTCTTGGGCCGGCAGCCTGCTCCTCCGCTTCGCGCCCGCCCGCTTCTCCGGCGAGATCTCGCAGTCCATCGTCTTCGTCCTGTCCTTCATCGTCCTCCACCAGCTCCTGTCGCTGCCGTCCAGCATCTACCACACGTTCGTGCTGGAGGAGAAGTTCGGCTTCAACAAGCAGACGCCCAAGCTATTCGTCACCGATCTGATCAAGTCGAACCTGCTGGCTTTTGTCCTCGCCCCGCCTATCCTGTCCGCGTTCTTGGCCATCATCCAGAAGACCGGCAATCAGTTCTTCTACTACCTGTGGCTGTTCGGAGCCGGCCTCCAGGTCTTCATGATCACCATCTACCCGATCGCTATCCTCCCTCTGTTCAACAAGCTGTCACCTCTTGAGCCCGGCAAGCTGAAGCAGGGCGTCGAAGATCTGGCCAAGAAGCTCAAGTTCCCCCTGCACGAGCTGTACGTCATTGACGGCAGCAAGCGCAGCGCGCACAGCAACGCCTACTTCTTCGGCCTGCCCTGGAAGAAGCACATCGTCATCTACGATACCCTGATCGAGAAGAGCGAGACCGAGGAGGTCGTCGCTGTCCTGGCGCACGAGCTCGGCCACTGGAGTCTCGGCCACACGACGCGGCTGTTTGGCATCTCCCAGGTATGTGCTGCATACCTTCATATCAAACCAGTTGATTCACATGGCTAACAACAGCAGGTCCACTTCCTCTACATCTTCGCCCTCTTCTCCGTCTTCATCAACAACACCTCCCTCTACAACTCCTTCGGATTCTTCAAGGAACACCCCATCATCGTGGGGTTCATCCTCTTCTCCGACGTTCTCGGTCCGATGGACGTCCTCGTCAAGCTCCTCATGAACATCCTCAGCAGGCGCTACGAGTTCCAGGCCGACGCCTTCGCCAAGAACCTGGGCTACAAGACGGAGCTGGCCAAGTCTCTTATAAAACTGCAGATCCAGAACCTCAGCACCATGGACGCCGACTGGATGTTTGCCAGCTACCACTTCTCCCATCCGATCCTGACAGAGCGGCTGAAGGCGCTGCAGTGGGAGTCCGACAAGGCCGTGCTGACCAGCGAGGTCACCGAAGAGAAGGGCAGCTTTGCCGATGTTGCTGCTGCGGCCAAAACGAGCGGGCGGGAGGAGCTGTAGGACTTTGTGTGCGTCAGCAAGCATGTATGAGATAGAATTTTGCTAACACACACAAAACACATGGGCATCGGACGAGGCATTTGTTTGAGTGACGTTGGAGTCGGATGGCCCTCCGAACGAACCTCGGTCTTACCACAGTAGTGGCGAAACACCCTCATGACCCCGACGGGCATGGGGTCGTCTGGCTATCGCGCATAAGGGATAGACAAGTTAGTGTGCGCATTCTGCGCGAGTGCATACAACCAGACCCGGCTTGCGCTTGCAGTGTGAGCGTTATGGTCGTGAACAGGATCATACCACGGGCCAGCCAATGGAAACCCGCAGTTACGGCGAAATATGACGACTGGCTTTCTTGAGGTTCGGCTTGGTACCGGCGCGCCTAACAAAGTTTCCGGCTGATCTTGGTGGAGGTTCGTAGTGCACCCACCTCGTGCAGTGTCATTAGTAGGACTGTTGGTCCTCTAACCTCAGACCAGTACGTATTTGCAATTACGGCCTCTACTCCGGGAGAGTCTAGGACTACGACTTGCCGCCCCTTCCAACCCTTCCGGCCAGGTTTATGCTTCGTCAGGCCAGTGATCGTGGCTCAGACCTGTTGGGAAGGCATGGCGGAGACTCGGGCGACGTCCTGTGTGAGGGCCTCACGCAGACCGCAAGCGTGCGTGCCGTCGAGCGGATTATGGATATTGACTTGCTTGCGCCGAACTTGGTGTCGCCGTCTTGAATGTTTGTTGATGCATGCTACGACTCCCCGGCCAAGGGTCGGTTCTATTGACGCACTCGTGGGTCGTCCCGCATCACTAGATTCAGGATTGCTTTTCAGGTTTTCGCCATCTGACTATCACGCGACTACCCCTTGAACCTCGAGATCAACTCGAAACTGCGCCCTTAAAGAAGCTTTATTCGGTTTGACAGTGGTACTCGCTGCACGGCAGCTTAGGGGCTTGCTTGACTGCCAGGGCTTTCCTATCGTCAGCGTCACCTTAAGGGATAACGGGTATGGGATTCTTCATCTGGCTTTCCAGAGCGAGACTCGGCCAAAGGAAAGGGTCCTGAAGATCAAGGCTCTGCCTTCAGATGTGGAATTGGCCCTCACGCCGCGGAGGCGGGAACATCACCCTCCCCATTTGCCAGGTCGCCGCGGCGGTACTATCAATGGGAAGTTGTTCTGTATCGGCCCCGAGTCTTCGCGTCGGAAGCGAGAGGACGAGAAGCATGCAGCCAGCTATGGGTTCAAAGGTGTGAGATACCGCCACCGAAAACCAAATACCGCCGTCCGGAGTCCTCTTCCCCTGGCCCCCTACCAGCGACAGGACACACCGATATCATGACGGCCCAAGGAGCCTTGGATGAAGCAGTGGCACAACCGGCTTGCCAGGAGAGGAAGTTCCTTCCGATATTGCAGCCCCAAGGGAGCAATACATGCCGATGTGGCCGCTGACTTGTCAAGCGCCTCGCGCCTGTTTGACTTCTTGCTTACTATTGATACATCATCCGGTCTCCTTCATTCAGCACTGGAAGTTGTTGTCTACCCGGCGCTCAACGGCCCCAATAGATACGAACATCCCTCGCAATGCCTGGAGATGCTAATGCAGACTTCCCTGCCTTGCATCATCTACCTGCCTATGCGTGTGTGTTTTATTGTATTCGTCACCGTCAGTGGAAGATTCCGGACCCTGTCTCGAGACCCCCCCCCCCTACGTCCCAGCTCCGGTTTGCCAGCTGGGATGCCCTATTTAACACCACTCTCTTCCCACCCAAACCGAGCTTTCCTTTCTCTTCTCTGATCCTCATATTCCTCTTTCATCAACCTGCCCATCGTCATAGTAAACCGTCGCCGAGCATGTATCTCGCACGGCTCCTCCTCCTCATCCGGTTCCTGGGTGTTGCCCTCGCCGGTATCACCCTGAACCGTGACACTAACAGCATCAGCGCCTTTGAGGAGCGTGGTGACGACTTTGGCGACCACGGCCATGGCGGCGGCCATGAAGATCACGGACACGACGAGGATCATGGGCACCAGGACCATGGGCACGAGGATCACGGGCACGAAGATCACGGCCACGAGGATCACGGCCATGAGGAGCCCCATTATGAAAACCCGGGCTTCTGCGACTTTGACAATCAGTGCCAGCGAGGTGGGTTCACTCATCATATGACCCCGGCCCGAGAAACACCTATCTTGGGCCCATCACTCTGCTGCTAACTCGTCTCCGGTAGCTCTCATCCAGAAGAAGTACCACCCCGGCCACGACCCTCTCGCCGACTGCAGCTCGTACTTCCAGGTCACCGTGACCCTTGAGCCCATGTACGCAAACACTCCCTAGACGAGGCACGATGCGTAGTCCCGAGCCATAGCTGACCCCCTGCTCCCAGCACCGAGACCGTTACCAGCACTGGGACGATGACACCCACGATGGAGACCATGACTATGACTATGACTATGATGGAAACCACCACGCAGGCTATGCGCTTCCGCCGCGGGGTCAAGCAGGTTAGCGTCGTGGGCGCGACTGGCACCGTTTTCGGCCCGTCTGTGAGCACCTCGACAGTCTTTACCAGCACAACCACGAGCACGAGCACGCAGACAACTCCCGGGACTACGGGAACGAGCACGACTACTGGCGGCACCACGACTCAGACTAGCACCACTGGAACGGTTACGAGCACAACTACGAGCAGCACAAGCAGTACGAGCAGCAGTTCCAGCAGTTCGAGCAGCAGCACCAGCTTAAGCACAAGCACGAGTCTGAGCACAAGTTTGACCACTAGTACAGGAACGAGCACAAGCACCAGTTCGAGCATTATCACCAGCACTTCGGCTAGCACGAGCACAGCTACGAGCACTGGCGTGAGCAGCAGCACTTCGACGAGCACCGGGACGAGTACAAGCACAATTACTAGCACGAGCGTCAGCAGAACGAGCACTAGTACTATCACAAGCACCGGAACGAGTACGAGCACTGCGACGAGCACTACTTTGACCAGCAGTACTGCTACGAGCACTGGCACGGACACGAGCACCGTGACTAGCACTAGTCTGACCACCAGCCTCTCTGTCACGGTCAGCACGAGTACGAGTACAACTGGTGCGGCGGTCATGGTCACAGCCAGGGCCATGAGGCATTCGCCAGGACAGGTCAAGGTCGGAGTCAGGCACGGTTCGTACCCCCTGCTATGACCTGCCGTCTTCCGAGGGCGACCCATGCTGACAAAATTCGTAGTCACCATCCGCCCCCACGAGATTCCCGACTATGCCGCGCACTGCGATGGCGACAAGTTCTCCAAGGCATGCTCTTGCATCAGCGTCTATCCAAGTAAGCGGTGCCCGATCAGTGTTGTGAAATCCAAGTGTCCGGCTGACAACCCTCCCTCAAAGCCACTGTGACAGTCACTGGGACGACATACACAAGCACCCTGAGCACGTCGATGACGCCGCCGCCGTCCACAACTACCGTGACCGTTTCGGTGACATCCACGACTACTTCGTCTACATCTACGACAACTACAACTACCGTTTCGCCGACCACATCATCGACCTCATCGGCCAGCTCGACCTCGTCGACCACGACAACATCGACTATCACGACCACAACTGCCACGAGCGTCACGACTCTCTCAACTCTTTCGGTCTCCGTGGCCACAGCTACCACATTCACGCCTGGAGTTGTGACCCAGACAAACACAGCCACTGTGATTGTGCCCACCGCGGCAACGTCCACAGTCTCGGCTTAAACTGTACGTCCACTGCCCCTATTCTGTTCTTCCGTGGCACAGTGACCTACTGGCAAGAAGACTCCCTCTCCAATAAGTCCTCGCTAACGAAAGTGCCGCGGCTCCAAAGATCCTGATGGCAGCAGAACCATCGTAGGCCGCCCTGCCGTGGACCTATATGCGCGACATACCAGATTGTCCAAACCGGGCTCGCTCCATTCACCGCCATTCCTTCTATTCCTACGTCAGTCCTTGGTTGAAACGCACTACACAACACTCTCCTTACGGAATCCGAGATTGAGAAGCCCACGAAACGCACAAAGCACCAAGGCAACACGAGCTGAGACAGCATCACCGATATGAATCCACACTGGACTCGCTTTGGATAGCCGGTAGACAGCCGACGGCTGTTCCGCCCATGCCACTCCTCCACGCATCCATACAGATTGAAGAACCAGCAAGGCCGGGGGCAAGGGAAGAAGGGGTGCCAGATAATTATGTGGCGCACGGTAACCATGACCAGTCAATTGTCAACTTTTTGTTTTTTGGATTGGACACATTTGCTGTTTCTACATTAACACAGTAATACGCGCATCCCCCCATAGATAAAATAGATAGATAGTGAACATGAAAACAAAGCTGTTCCAAACTTTAGCTCCCTATAGCACAGTGAATGGTTGCGCCGTATGCAAATGGGCCGGGCTTATCACACACTCTTCAAGATATCAGCACAAGAACTGCATGAGTCGAAATGTGCTCCAAATAATCCTCCAAGGCTGAGACTTATGGAAATAGGCCACTCCACTTGGCGACGCGGTCATGCCGTTTCTCTGCCCGTGATATGCAAGGAAGGACATTGCTTGAGCCGTGGCAGAGCCGCGACGCTCTGAATATGGGGAGCATACCGACGACAACTCCACCACTTCCCGCGGCGCATGGCGCATAGCGGGATACACAATGGAAGCCACACGCTCTGCCTCCGCAATGTCCAGATTAGATCCCCAAGCCACATCTCACATCCCTTTCAGTCTCACTTCTTCCCCTACTTCGCATAAATACAATCGCAATCGACAGTCTCCAAAATGGCAACTCGGGCCGGTCTACGTGAAACACCCATCCCACAGTCCCCTGGGACTAGCCAAGTTCCTCGTCAACGTCTTTCTCGTGACGGGTATGAACACCGGCGTAAGCCACGTCGCGAAGCCTCCTCCTGACCCCCTTTTCCTCTCCATTCCTTTCCTCCCACCATTCTTCTCCTTCACCCCCGTCAACATCTCTCCTTCCCGCATCCCCTCACCAACTCACCAAACCTGTGGTAGATGAATGCCGAGGATATAGGCACGTTCGGGGTGGGCGCTGGATAGTGAGTTTCCCACTTTTTTATCCCGAGATGCAGGGAAGGACGGGAGAGAGGGAGAGAAATCATCTTCCCCTCTCCCCCCTGTTGTGTTGTTCCCCCGGCCTCAGCCTCTACAGCCATTGTCTGGCAATACGCCGTCAATTTTCCTTGATCGTTGACGAGACGGCCCGTGCTGGGACTTGTCGCTGGATTGGTTTGTGAAGCTGACTGCACCGGGAAGCGAGGCGGAGCATAAGGATGTGTGGGTTATTGTGCTGGGTGGGTGGGAGCGGTAGTGTTAGCCAGCAGGCTACAAAATCCGTCGGTCTCTCTCATCTCCGGAAGGCTCATAGTAGACGCCTCCATCAGATTCCGATCATTTGCGCCAAGGCTCAGGGCGTCACCTCGCTAAGCCAGCTCTTGATCCTCTTCCTGGAGCTGATCCGCCGCTCCTTATCCGCCTTGACGATGGCGCTGAGCTTCTTCCCGGCTTTGCCGGCGGCGGCGTGCTTTGCGGGCGCTTGCCTGCCGCTGCCGCTGCCGTTGCCGGCTTTGCTAGCTGCTGCTGGCGGCGCGGAGTTGTTGTTTGCTAGGATAACCGCTTGTGACTGTACGGGTGCCGTGAGGTTGGGTACTTGGGGAGGCATTTGGGGGTGGATCTCCACTTCCTCGTCACCATTGTCGCTGTCCTCGGCGCCATCGTCTCCCGTGTCTATATGTGGTTGGTGCGTCTCGATCCCAAAATTTGCTCCTGCGCGAGCTGCCGGTGGACTGTAAGTTGATGCCTGTGACGGCGCTGGATAGGCTGTCCCTAAGCTCGGATCTCGTCGCCGAGGTGCTGGGGGATAGCCCTCTGTGAATTGGTATTCCCATCCGCCTGTCGCAAAAGATTAGTTGCAGTGCTGTGTTAACCAGCACGTTTCGACCGGCTGAAGACTTACTGCCATCAGCCTTCAGCCGACCCTGGTAGAACCATCTGCCATCATCTCCGGGAATCCAAGGCGACCATGGCCGTTGCTGCTCTGCTGCTGGTTTGACAGTTGGTGCGTCATTGCCCGTAGGCGGCTGGCTCACATCGGAAGTGTTCAAAGCTTGTCGTGGCTGCTCCTGTTTGCTCTTGAAAACATGTGAGGCCGACCGGCGATGTCTTTGCTTAGTATTTGAATCCTTGCCATGCTGGCTGTGTGGCATTTCTGTAGAGATATTGAGACCCCGTCAAAGTGACAATCACGAGGACTCGGCCTAGAGGGTGTGGTGAGGTACGTGCGATACTTTATCTGTCCCTTTAATAACTCGAAAGATGTCAGTTAGGTACAACGCAAGCCTGTCTGCACTAGCAGCGAGGCACCGGAGCATTGTATGATTGTGTTCTCCTCGGTCGTCCATTCGGGTATTTCCTCGGAGAGCTAGACAGCCTCACTTTTAACTTGCAGCCCATCAGGCACAGTGATCACCGACTTTCGGCCATACAAATTCGCTCGCAGCCCGCTCGCGCAAACACGAGCGAATCCCTGGTACGGTAAAACCATGCATGTTCCCTGGCTGTAATGTTCAGGACTGCGTGCTGCTTGTCCACTCGGACATCAGAGCACTGGGCAACGGCCAAGATCGGCATGATATTGAACGCAATTGAGAAATAACGAGGCGCAAATGAGCTGGTGAAAGCGCGAACCGTTCAATCCGTTGCGGAGTGCCGCGGACTGGACGGACAATCAGGGGCGCTGGGTAGGACAGAGCGAGATGTGCTAACAATTCGGCGAACGCAGCAGCATCAGCAGCAAATCAGGGTTTCAGAGCCACAAGCAACCAAACGAGTCGGCTCTGCATGATCCTTGATGAATTCAGCGATGTGCATGTGCAATTCCACCGGCGAGCGATTTGTTGTCTGGTTGAGATTGGCTTGGGTTTGGAGTTGTGGAGATGCAGCGCTCTTTAAGGCATCCTTACTTTGGACTAGCAGCGATGCCTGTCAAGCTCGTTTGTGGCATGCAGTGGTTCGCCTCCTGTCCTGCTGCCCAAGTAATATGCTCTATGCACAGAGCTGCAGCTTCTTACCAGTTGTGTCAGCGGATGAGTGCATTGAGCTGCTTGGTCCTGCGCGCCAAGTCAGTGAGGTGTAACTAGGAGGTGTCGCCAGTTTGATGTGTTGGTGATTTTCTGCTATGTCCTTGAAGAAGGCGTTGGCTGTCACCATCCGAATCCCTTTTGTCTATTCACAAGCCGCCCTTGCCTAAGGGCGTGTATAGCCCGTGTTCCAACCGTGGTATTGTGTGCAACCCTTCCCGACAGTTGTCCCTCGTAAAGTCCCTACGCCTGCTCAAGCGTTATCATTAATGGAAAAACCGCCAAGCAACGTCATGTCTTGCCTCGTAACGAGCGACATCGCAAAAACAGGCCAAGGGCCCGTTGACAATCTCAAAATACACTAACAGCCTCTCCAAAGGGCTCACCATCGCGGACTCCGCCCCTGTATTATACGCAGCCTCCTCAGATTGAAGCAGGCGCTCAGAAGGCGGGATCGTAGATGCGCTCCTTGATGTACTTGGTCAGAGCAACATCGCCCCATTCCTCCCACTCGACCCACTGCTCCTCTGGCAGCGTGCTGACGCCGTCTAGGCGGGCAGCCTTCATGACCTCGCGGGCAACGATAATGCTTGCCTCCCGAACACGCTCGATGCGCGGGTAGATGAGACCCTTGTGGATCTCATCAGCGTTCAATGAGCCGGCCAAGGCCGCGGCCGAGGTGTAGATCATGTTGTCGGTGACTCTGCTGGCCTTGGAGAGGATGGCGCCGAGTCCGATGCCGGGGAAAACATAGACGTTATTGCCTTGGTTGGGGTGGTAAGTGATGACGTGGTCGCCAGTCTTCACGCTGAATGACGCGAACGGAGATCCAGAAGCAAATAGAACAGTGCCCTCGGTCCATTGAACGGCCTGCTCGAAGGTGCATTCCGCCTTGGTCAGAGGGTTGCTGAGCGGGAAGAGGATAGGTCTCCGGCCCATGCCACCAGCGTCAACGGACGCCTTTAGGGCACGGACGACGGACTCAGTGAAGACACCGAAGGTGGCAGTTAGTCCGACAAGCGCCGACGGCTTGACATATTCGATGACCTCCTCCAGGGTACGGAACTGGTGGCCGTTGTTGTCTGTTCTGGCGAAGTACTTCTTGTGGTCGGCAAGCTTGTCGCCGCGGTCCTTTGTCACCAAGCCCTTGGTATCTACCAGCCAGAACTTGTCCCTCGCGGCGGCTTCTGACAGGCCACGCTTGGTGTAGTACTCAACCAGCTGCTTGGCCACGCCGACGCCAGCAGAACCGGCACCCATGAACACGAGGCGCTGCTCCTCGATTGGTACGCCGGAGAGGTTGACGGCTCCGATGTAACTGTCGCGGCGTTAGGTGAGAATGCTTTACGTCAGGAGACAAGACACTTACCCAGCAAGGACCACCGCTCCGGTTCCCTGGATGTCATCGTTGAAGCACTTATAGTCTTCGCGGTAACGGTCCAAGTAATTGAAGGCCTTCTCACTCTCAAAGTCCTCAAACTGAACGACCATCTCGGGATAGACTTCACGAGCGGCCTGCATAAACTCATCCATGAATTCCCGCTGCTCGCTTACTGAGACGCGCTTGGCGCGCAGCCCGAGGTAGAGAGGGTCCTTCAGGTTTGTCTCATTGGCGGTGCCGCAGTCAAGGACGATGGGCAGGGTCTTTTCGGGGTGGATGCCGGCAGCTGCCGTGTATAAAGCTAGTTTGCCGATCTAATGCATGCACGTCAGCTTAAAGGGGGACCTCGTGTGGTGACGCCAAGAGTTCCCGTTAAGCACTTACCGGAATGCCGACTCCGTTGACGCCCAGGTCACCGAGGCCAAGGATTCTCGAACCGTCTGTCACGACACATATCTCTGGGTTGGGGTACGGCCAGTTCTGGAGGATAGTCTTGATCGACTTCCGTTGCTTAATGGAGATGTACAGAGCCTCGGGACGGGTGTACAATGTCGAGTACTGAAGGCAGACGTCACCAATGGTTGGCGTGTAGACCAGCGGCATCATCTCCTTGGCATGATCGATGAGCAGCCGGTAGAAGAGGTCGACATTCTGGTCCTTGATGGTTGACAGATAGAGGTACTTGTCAATGCTAGTCTGCCGGGAACGGATCATCTTCAGCGCCCGCTCGCACTGCTTGTCGAGGTTCTCCATGACGTGTGGTAGTAGGCCGGTCAAGTTCTTGGAGACGCGCTGTTCGGGGGTGAAGGAAAGCCCTAGAGGGGACTGAAGTCAGCCAAAAGTCCGGGAGAGGGATGGCTTATAAGCCGGACTGCTAGCACGCCACACAGTCGGCGAGACGGAAGGAGCCGTAAAGGGACGAATTGGCTCTAATCGCGCAGTGCACCCGCAGACGGAGTCCAAGGAATGAGGACTTCTGGGAAGTATAAGCTTACCCTTGTTCCACAGCGGCTCTCGTAGCACTTGGTAGCCCGCGGCTTGGCTGTGGGAGACATACTCGGTCTTCGCATACTGCTGGACTTGGCCATAGTGATTCTGGGCGTAACCTCGGAGAGTATCAAGGTTTGCCATCTTCATGGCTTCTTCGATAGTGGCGATATCGACGCTGGACATGGGGTTTGAAGCGGATATGCGCCGGGAAGATATTGACATGCGCTTGTTGGAGATGGACGACTGGGAAGACCGGCCGGAGATCACTGAAGCCGAGGGGGAGATGGACCGAGGTGTTGAGATGTCTGAGCTGGATGTGCTGTATGCATAGGCCGCCATGGCATGTGTGAGGGGGAGAGAACGGACGAAGCGTTGTCCGAGGAGTGCGGACGATGAGTACAACAAGAAAAAGAAACGGCGGGCTGCACCTGCGCCAGAGGTCTTCCACTTGTGGCCTGGGCCAATGTAACTAAGAGCGGGAGGATCAAAGCTCGGGAGTCTAGCAAGACTAGCAACAGCCGGAGGATGGGGTGGGGATGTGGGAGTCGGAGTGTGCTGCTGGCTGATATGGAGGAAGGATGACTTGTTGAGCATCCGGCATGTATTACTTGCGGTGGCTTGTCTCCCTCTTAAGACATTTGCCAGGAAGCACACCCGCCGGACTGAAGAATCTTCAACCATGCGAAATCCCCTTTTGCTCTGACAACGCCCATGCCAGAGCCAGTTTCGTGATTTTCGTCCAATGTTTCAACCGCCTGTATGCCTGCCACGAACAGCTCAAGTGGGTCCGACTTATACAAGGGAAAATGAAAACAGGGGCAGCTCCAGAGAATGCACCGGGCTGAACAACCCTGTATGGAACAGGATGATACCAAAATGGGAGGAGTCGGGACTCGGGTGGTTCGATAGTGCTAAAGCCAGCCAAATCGACCCGAATACTGTGCTAAGGAGTCACCGACGTGGAGTCTGGGGATGACGGCGCCGGAGTTGGTTCCCGACGGGAGATTGTGAAGGCCCAATCTTCGACGATAAATTCGTAACGACGGAGTAGAAGAACAAAGAGCCAAAGACAATAGAAGGCACAGATGATGGAAAGAAACAAACCTGACTGCGCAGAGGCAAGAAAGAGCTCACTCGACTTCCTTCCGCATTGAAATCAATGTCCCTGACTCCTTCGCGACATTTACATTATCTTAGCCCAAGCCACACGGATTTTGTTGGGCTCCATGTTGGACGGGAGATCGACGTCTCCAGGATTTCAGCTTTCTTAGTCGTTCATGAATGAGGCAAGCCTCAGCAATATCAGCAATATCTAGCCGTGTCCTGCATTGTCAGGACCTAGGACAGGCGGTCAACGCCAGAGCTCAATGCAAGCTGTACGTACGAAGTATGTGATGACTGTCACTGGCTCAAATGGCAGACTCGACACTGCCTTAGCTTCCGACACATGCTCGTCAGTCTTGGCACGCCTACAAGAAGGCCACAAGCAGCGGCTGGATTCTTCTCTTGCGTCTAGCACGTGAAGGCAATAGAAAGAAGGTCTGTGTTTGTGTTGTTACGACGACTTCATCCAGCCCTGGGGATGGAGTCAGAAACAAAGTCTCAACACAAGAGCTGGACGTACTGTGGTACACGTGGAGTGTGGCACGCCCGGGTGTCTCGACCAATCAAAAAATTGGGAAAATGAGCGACCATGTCCCAGACGGGCTAGACTTATCCCTGCCGTCCCGAAACGTGGGGACTTCAGATTTCTCGGATCCAACAAGCTACACTAACAGTGACAGGCCAAACAAGACACCGAGACAAGACGATAGGTATTTCGAGTTCGGAACAGCATCCACACCTAGGAGACCCCCACTGACAGGGCTGGGAGGTCGAAGCTTGTTCAAGTTCCCAGGGTCACCTTCTCCTTCGTCCTGTCATTTACGTGTTGTCGCCTTTCCCTTTGGATCTTTCCTGCCTCGAGCTACTATTCACATCTCCACAGCGAGAAATGTAACTAAAATAAAATAAACTTAATTCCCGTTACAGAATTCACCCCTGAGCCGCTATTGCGGCCAGAAATCAGAAACTGTTGCATGGATTGTCGCAGAATGGTTCCGACTTTGCCCGACGAATTGACATGGGTCTCTACACTAAAACATGGGGCATCTTCATGATCCCCTTTCGTGAGCCTCGTCCTAGCCAACGCTAAAAGGGGTAATAATCGCCTCGGTCGCCTCGTCAGTCTGTGGCTCTGCAGTCGTCAACCTGTAGTCTGTCACCAGCACATCGCTTCGACAGACCGGTTGTCCTTCTTATTACACTGTACTTGGTGAGGCTTGAACCGCTTGCCTCTGGGTGTACACTACCGGTAATGGATCTGTCGAGACACTTGTTGGATACAGCGCCTGTCTCACATGCCGGAATCCCCACCAACCTCCACCAACCTCAAACCAGCCACATCAAGCTGGGTGTCTCCACAATCGTCGCTCCGGTACCAAAGCCACCAGGACAAGCCACTGCATTCATCGATAGTGTAGTTCTGGACGCATCCAAGATATGAGATGACTGCTCCAGGCATATCCACTACCATGTCGAGTCCCCAGAGACCTAGCCCACGGCATCTTATTCGATCAGAGCCTGACGAACGCGGGAGTGCTGTCGGTCTGATCAAGAAGCCACTTATCTCTTGGTTATCTGTAATATGGTTCGAGCTTCAGCAGATCTTGCCTCTACCTCGCGCCTCGTACAGACATCGTACCACATGCCCTTGGGACTAGTACCTATCTGTCCCTAGGACGCAGGCCAGCTTCAGCAGAAGAGGTGATGTCGGCGGTTAGCCTGGCGGCTCTCCACACCCCGCACGGCGCTACTGATGCACTCCACCAATGCACGCGGATCTCCGCACTATGCAAGCACTGCCGCGGCTTCAAGGACCGCCTGAGTCACAGCATGCGGTTATGGTTGTGAGTCAATGGACGCTACACATGTTCAACTCAAGATCCGTCCTCGGCGAGTGTAGGAAGAGTCTGTCATGTGGGCTGAACAGGCATAGACTTGCCCGGTGTGCGGCATATTCTAGCCTCGGGACTCGGATAGGACATGACGCTGATGCAACGAGTTAACAAGGGGCATAGCAACTTAAACACCCCAAGCACTTACCACCAGCGTATGCTTCTGGGGGTGGGGTCGGGCAGCTCGCCAAAAGTGCAAGGGGAGGAACTCTGCCGGAGTTTCTAACTTTGGTTGATAGAGGCATAGAATCAGATATTAGCATGTAGGACTTAGACGGACAGGCAACGTGGCAACCGGTACCCAACTACTGGGCATGCACGGCAACAACTGTTGAAGCCGAGTTTCTTGAACGATGTCGAAGCCGAACGGCAGGCCCGTGCGCACCGCCTTATTTCAGCCTCATCGCTCCCGCAGTCACGGAAGACAAGGGTCAAGAATGCCGCTAAGCGCCACATATTAGTCATCTCCAACGACGTCGATCCTGTGGCTTGCATCGCCTTCATCCATTGCCATCACCAACTCTCCTCTCCAACACACCGTGCAGCGACCTGGCAACCCACGAAACCGCTCAGCGACAGTTCTCGAACCTACATATCTCACAAGTGACTTCCGCAGCCCCTGTCAACGAGTCAAGATGTCGGAACGAAAGGTGCTCTCCAAATATTACCCGCCGGACTTCGACCCCAGGACCCTCGGCCGCTCAAAGGCCCCCAAGCAGGCAGGGCCCAAGGTCCAGACTGTCAGGCTCATGAGCCCATTCTCGATGAGTTAGTACCCCTCTTTCCCTCCCTGCGATGGTCTCGCCGAGACAGCGCTCCTTACCTTTCCCATGTCTTCGGTGCTAACCGTGTCGCCTTACAGAATGCACGTCGTGTGGTGAATAGTAAGTCGTCTGGTCCCCCTACATCATCTACACGCAAGCCTTACTAACAAGTACCCAGCATCTACAAAGGCCGCAAGTTCAACGCCCGCAAGGAGACGCCCCAAGAGGAGAAATACCTAGGAATCCAAATATACCGCTTCTACATAAGGGTACGTCTTTAACCCCCCTCTTCCCCCCCTCGCCCCCCTTGTTTCCTCTCCTCGTTACTAACGCTATTCTGTCTACCCCCAGTGCACCCGATGCTCCGCCGAAATCGTCTTCCGCACCGACCCCCGCAGCCAGGACTACATCTGCGAAAAGGGCGCGAAGCGCAACACGGATCCCTGGAAGCGCGGGCTGGGCGACGACCCCACCAAGGACGAGACGGACGACCAGCGGCTCGACCGGCTGGAGCGGGAGATGGCCGAGGCTGAGGGCAACGGCGACGCCGAGAGGAACGCCATGGCCGAGCTCGAGGCCAAGACGGCCGACGCCAAGCGCGAGATGGCGGTCGCCGACGCGCTGGACGAGATCCGGAGCCGGAACGCGCGGATCGAGAGGGCGAAGAAGGAAGGGGTGGAGGTCGAGGTGGTCGACAGGGGACCCACTGCCGAGGAGGAGGAGAGGAGGAGGCAGGAGAGGGAGGACGAAGAGGCTGCTAGGCGGGCGTTTGCGTTTGCTAGGGGCCAGGATGCGTTGGAGGAGGTTCTTATGGAGGATGTGGATGGGGAATGGAGAGGTTCGGGGGCGGGGACTCCGGTGTCTGAGACTAGGGGGGTGATGGGTCCGCCGCCGGTACCGTCGCCCGCTGCACCGGCGAAGGTCGTGGATGCGCCGACCGGGGTGGACGCGCCGGCGCCGAGTTTTAAGCGGACCGTGAAGAAGAAGAAGGATCACGCTGCGCTGTTGGGCATCAAGAAGAAGCAGCCGCTTGTTTAGGGGTGTGGCTGGGGATATGGGGTTGTGGCGCCAGAAATGGACAGTTACACGAGCCCGCCAGCGAAAAGAAGCGGTTGTGGTTTTGGTATGCAGACTGCTAATAATGATAACATGACCTTTACGAAGCGACGCAACTCGTCTGCTTGTTGTGGATGCATCACGCTCCAACTGTCATCCGACGCGGTTTTGGTTCGTCATCTACTTCGTATTTCCTGTATTGTGGTGTTGGGCAGCGTTCCAGGGGAGGGGGCTGTGACGATGGCACATACGTCACTGGTCAGCCCCTATTTTGCCAGGCTTGATTCTCGGCCCCTGTCCAACGGAACTTGCGGAAGTCGACAGGCGAATCCAGAGTCGGTTTGACGGCAGGTTCAGATGAGCTGGTGTATTTGGGAGGTATTGTGCAGAGCTGCCCACTGAATAGGGCCTTTGCGTTGGACTGGCGCTTTTCCGAGTATGTGTCTACCAAAACCGGGCGACTTGGGAGCAAGGTTGGGGTTGACGGCCGTCTAGCATAATCTGCAGCGCGCAGGCAGTACGAAGTTAGACTTAGTACGTAGGACTAAGTTGAGAGCCTGATGTGCGTGGTGGGCTTGCACAGCACAGCGGTGGCCTTACTCCCCGTTCAGCTTCCCGGCCCTGAGCACTGTGGTCACAATAGGCGAAGGAAGCACATTAGACCACAGAGTATGCAACGGAGATGCGATCATTTCATTCAAACACTCATAAGTCGTTACATGTATGCTAAACCCGATCGATTTTCCAGAACAGTCACAAGCTTCCAGTCCATGTTAAACGCCTCTAAAACCCCTCTGATGCCGGAACAAAGCTCAAACTCCGTCCCAAATGCATTTCTCGTGGGCGACCCATTTGGAAGCCGGCCAATCGCACAGTCAAGCAGTCATTTCGACGCGACAGTGAAGAAAACCTCGTGCGGCTGATACCTGCTGTTGTACACCGACGAGGCCAGTATTATATGGCTCGCCGGGTAGCTACTCTTCGGATGGCCGCGCGGTCGTGGTTGTCACACGAGTACCGGTTGTTGGCACCTCGATGAAGATAGTCGAATCCTGTCGAGCCACGGACTTCACAAGCTACTTAAGACTGGTAGCCGTGGTCGTCTGGGCTGCGACTGCTCCTGGATGACACGCCATTAGGCATTGAGGGCGTGGCACCGTTGACGCTACGGTTCGACGTGTGGTGGTTTGACCGCCGCTGCGAGGAGCGGTTGGCGGCATCCATCTGCCTCTTGGTGTGCTGGTGCATGAAGCGCGAGTAAGAACCGATGTCCGTGGGAGGCGAGGGAGACATGGAGAAGGAGGAGTAGTTATTTCTCGGTGACGAGGACATGTTGATTGTGTTTGTCGAAGTTGTGGGTTTAGATGAGTTTGATGATGTTGTAGTGTGATGGCTCTAGGAAGGAGTGCTTGCTTGAAGGTAGGGTGGTGGCTTGATGTGCAGGCTCTAGTGGTGAACTTATGAGGATGGAATGGAATAGTAAAGGCTGTTGACGCTTGATGCCGATGCTGAGAAACGGAGAGGGAAAGACATGCGGGCTTGACTGTGATTTTATAAACGGAAGTAAGCCTAACTGACGTGATGGGGGGAGTCCTACTGCTACGGGCATACGTAGGAGGAATGTTGGGGCTAGAGGCAGCAGCCAAAGGATGGGCTGGTAGGGAGCCAGCTCCGTCACCGCGCTCGGGGGGTCGAGCAGTTGCCTGTTCTGTTGCCGTACGTCAATCTGGACGGTTCTGGCCCGCTTAGTGCGACGACGCCCACCCTCCATTAGACAGATCTGCAATGATGTAAGCCCCTAGCAGTCTAGGAACCCCAGGGGACCCATCCCATCACCGCCTGGCTGAAGGCTTCTGCACGGTACCTTGAGAACTGCGGTTTAGTGTAGTTTTGCACGCGCAGTCACACGGCGACGATCGTCAAGGGTTGGCTGCCCGACCCCCTCTTCAGTCAGCTGTATTCGTCCCGAGATTGGACGATGACCACTATCCCAGCCCCTGTAGCGAAACAGTTGCGACAGTACGCTAGCCTGCAAGACTCAATGATGGGCGGTGGAGAGGGGTTCAAGTAGAAGTACAGCCGGTTCAAGATAATGCGGACGTGGGAACAAGCCCAGAGAGGAAGGACCCTGCAGATCGCCAGGTATCTGAGGTCATCAGTGACCCCGAATCATTGGCCACAGCCCCTTTGTTCGTGCAACGGGGCGCGGTAGGCAAACAGAGGGGAATGTGCAACCCGTGAAACCAACAGGCGATATGTCAGGAATGTAATGTCTCCCTCGGGAACGAGCTGAAAGCATCATCAGCCAAGTTGTGGTCCCTGCGATAGGGGTAGACACAGAGGTCCAGAAGCGTAGTCCACTCGGCAGCAGGACAGGAGAGCCTGTTTGTGAGGGTAAACAGAGTTTGATACTAGTTCAAAGGTGTTGCAGGAGCAGATCTACAGGCGTGATGTCCACTTGGACGTAGCCATTGCATGATGTCATTGGTCGAGTCGGTATAACAGGCCATGAAGATCGTCCATGTTCCCCCCCAATACATCTATCACGCCATGTACCTGTACGACGCCGGCTTCGGCAGGACTGCCTCGAGCACACATCGTGTCTCTTGCAGGTGGATCTTGCTCAGGGAGTTGCTGTCTGGCCCCAGCACACCTTCGGCGAGAAGCTTTGGAAGGTGGTGCCGCTGCAGGACCGCCGGTGGTGTATTAGGGTTTTCTAGTCTAGACAGCTGCCACACGGCGCGAGCCCCTGGCAATGCTTGCTGGCGTGCTGCACTGGCGGACCACATGGACGGCGCGAGCAGGAAAAACATGGCTTTTTCCTTGTTTAACATGTTTCGGAAGCCATCAACAGCCCAGATTCCCATGTATACCCGTGCCATATTCCCCACTTGTACGTTCAGGAGTCGACCAGAGAGGCTCTCTCAAGGAGGCTTCGTGCAAAACGCTGGGGCGAGACGGGTTGTCGAAGTGGTGGCAATGACGGCGTCGGAGGGGATCGAAACGAAGCCGGCGCAGAAAAGGTGCTCGATGACAACACCAATGATGGCATTCGCTCCCGGCCCTTTGGAGGCTTCGGCGCGCACAGGCCAGCTGCTAAAACTTGAGCATTAAATCGACACGAACCCGCCGCTCTCTGTAGTGCTCTGTGACGACAGCACCAGGGCAGTTGAATGCCGTTGACGTTGTATGCCTTGCTCGAGGGAAACGGTCGAAGTAACGGGTGAGGTCAGAATACGCCACCCCAATAAGTGGAGTGTGACGTAATGGCGGCTGTCACCAGCGCACCACGAACTTTATTCTGGGGACTGGCTGACTGTTCCAAGGACCCGCAAACAATCCCGTGAGGTATACGTACCTTTGCACACAACCCGACCTCGTCCTCCGTCTCGTGGGACGGTGCATGTCAACAACCAGAGGGAGACAGGCTTTCTGCACCTGCGCCGAGAACGACTGAAAACGCTGCAGTCTTGTTCGGGCTTCTTCTTTCCAAGTCTACGTGCATGGTGTGTGAACTGCACAATGACGAATCATGACACGAGGTTCGACATCCGGTGCAGAGAGTGCAGACCAGCAACAGACTTGGCCGCCCGCTGTTTCCAAGGGTCCGCCGATCCGTTTGTGTGTCTCAGGGGTCGGACACTCGCGCAAACCCTTCAGGGAAGAGCAGGGCTTTGTTTGGGCGGGGCCGGATGATGCATTTCCATCTAGCCGGTCACCATGGAGCCTCATCACTGTTACCAACCAACACGGGCCCTGACGGGGTCTAAGGTCTAGAAATCTGATTGCCTGGGCCCCGTTTGGTTGGCCTTCGAAATCACGGGCGATCCGGGACAACATGTCAATCCTCTGGGCATCGTGTGACTGCTTTTCAGCTCACCTTACCCCCTCTCTGCCGATATAGTTCCGTTTGACCCGGGATGCGTGCTCTCGTTCTGCAGATGGGTCGTCCAGACATCATAGAATGTGTCGACTAGGCTCTTCTCTTTCTCAACTCGAAGCCTTGTATTTGCGCCACTAAGATCTCTCAGTCAGCCAGAGGAAAGCTATTCACAGCTTGCATCCGGTCTTACGATGGGGAGCAAGGGGGGCTTGCGACAGCTCGGTCTCTTGGCTTGGGTTACTGGTCGCCGCCGATCGCTCGTCAGGCATGGTGATCTGCAAATAGCATTTGAAGGGTGCTATAGACCAATAGTCATGGCGGGAGAAAGCACCGTGGGCCCCTATCTTCGGCTCCGGAACGGAGAATCGGTCGTCGAGAGCAGGCAATGGCCCTCAAGATCTTCCTTGACTCGCTGATGAGGGCTGCTTGGAACCCCGGGCTCCAGCAGGAGAGCTACACGTACTGTGCGCCCGTTGATCTCTCGGAATAGCGTCATCTTACTCCTCACCACCCTAACTCCCACGCCCCGACTCGAACTTGAGGGTGGGACAGACCATGGTGCCCACTGGAACCAGTGAGAACTCGGGCATGACTGTGCTCCGGAGCGATGCCCGACGTCAGTACGTTCCATTGACACACAGAATCATTAAGATAGGGGCAGTAAGCTCAAGCGCAGGTTACAAGACGACCTCCAGGCTCCCAGCGGAGAGCTGATGATGTCAACAGCCCTGGCTTCAATGCTTCATATTCGCAGAATTGCTTCAAGCGATTGGAGTATTCTGAGGCGCATGTGGAGGCGGGCTCATCTGGTAGTACACCGGGGTAAATACCTGGACCTAAGACACGCTGCCGCATGATCCTAGGCTCCATGCCAAGACTGGTTGGGAGCCCCGGAGCTCGTGAACTGGCTGCGTGTGCAATGGTCGTCGCGCTCCATTACTGCAGCAGTAGGAGTTGTTGCAGGCGAGGTCGCTTGAAACATATCATTAAGCACCAGGCAGGTCCCTGGCCGGACAGTGCTTGATTCCTAGCGTACATGGTCGGAGTGCTCGGTTCTGCAACACTCGCAAGCTCCCTTACCGGGACCCAGCGCAGAGTTGCATGTCTATCACCCCGATACGCTGCCCTGGCGCAAAGAAACCGACTGACAGGTGTCGTTGGCTCTTCGAGACAGGGTCGAGACAGGGTCGAGACAGGGCGGCGGACTCCGCTAGATCCGAACATGCTGATAGGTGACGACGATGACCCGTCATCACTTATTCATGGTGTTCTGCTACATCACCAGCGTGCTCAGTTTGATATAGAGCGACTATGCAGTCCTCAAATCCACGATTTGCAACAGGTTGTCAACTAGAACCCGGTGACCATCTGACCTTCCAGGCCCAGGGCCTCACCGAGTTCGCGTCACCATTTCCTTGAGACTATTCACCCTTGGCCTCCTTAGAGGCCATTACCTTCTGACTAACCGCAATCCGGCCGCTGGCTTCACCGAAGACACGGCTCACCCTATGTTTTTTCCATCATCTATATAACAAAGGACATCGCATGCTTTTGCTTATGATCAGCTTCGCCAACTGATGCGCGGCGCACGCAGACGGCACGACCTTGAGCGTCATGTTCTTCACCACCTTATCGAGAACAAGCGGCGGACAAGTGTCATGCCCATACTTCCATCAAGAATTCGCTTGCTACTGTCCTGATTAATACGATCATCCGCACGAAATAGGAGCCGGGCCGAGCAGATGAACCACCATACCTGTCCTTGACTCCGGGCCTGTTTCCTCGGCCATCACTTCTTTCTCGTGTTCAACAAGCCGCGTAGCTCCGCAATCCCGCAGTATGGAGTATATTATGTCGCTTTGCCCATAGGACATCAGATGTTGCGGGATTGCGGACATTGTCGATCCGGCTAATCTGAGCTCTGCCGCGTCGAGGCAATAGCGAACCGGCGAGGACACACTCGTTTCTCAACGACAAACGCCGCATTCTTCCTGTAAGTCTGGG
Organism: Coniochaeta hoffmannii; assembly: GCA_030052785.1. Taxonomy (NCBI): domain Eukaryota; kingdom Fungi; phylum Ascomycota; class Sordariomycetes; order Coniochaetales; family Coniochaetaceae; genus Coniochaeta; species Coniochaeta hoffmannii. The sequence continues at coordinate 137,548 of JANBVN010000062.1, read as the reverse complement.
GCACATTCCAGAAACAATCTACCGCTGGTGTGCAGAACGGTCCGATACGGCCTGCCATGGTCATATATCGCGACAAATGGGCATATCAGGCAACTCCAGCTGTGGTGGAGAAGCCTACACAATGGCCCATCATGGTTGATTGCCAACCTCTCTTCCGCTCCTCCATGTTGGGTCACATTCTGCCTTCTACCGGACCTCCCGCAAGTTCCCGCGAGCTTCAGCGTCGTCTTAAAGGTGCCAATGTTCCGTACCAAGAACGCCACGCAGGTCTTGTCCCTCGACTCCCGCACCTCCCTGCTCCAAGAGAAGCAGAGCCGCCAGTCTTGGTACCAACAAGCTTTTCCACAGGAGCCTCACTTGTGAGGGAGCAATACTGCCAAGATGGTTGCCAGCGCTGGAGGGTCCGAGAACATCATCCATCGCATGGCGATGGATGATCCGGTGCCTTGGTACAAGAAACCGAATCTGAGGGGGCTGTACTGGCTGCTGTTTCCGACTACAATTGGCATCGAGATGACCTCTGGGTTCGACTCGCAGATTATCAACGCTGTGCAGATTGTCCCGGCATGGAAGGAATGTGTGTTCCCCTTTCTCGTCCACGCCGGGATATGCCCCTTTGACTAACCTCGTGCGGGTTAGATTTTCACCATCCGACTGGCGGCTACCAGGGTATTCTGGCCTCATCTCTTCCTCTGGGATCGTGTGTTGGCCTCCCCTTCATTCCGTTTGTCAACGACACATTCGGGCGAAGGTGGTGCATCATCTTCGGCTCGACCTTGATGATCATCGGCTCTCTTCTGCAAGCCTTCTCCGTCAACGGTAAGCGCCCTCGTTAGGTTGCGACATGAACTCTCGACTAAAGCTATCCGCAGGAGCAATGTACATCATCTCCCGCGCCATAATCGGCTTCGGCCTTCCCTTTGCCATCGTAGCCGGCTCGTGCCTGATCGGCGAGCTAGGCTACCCCAAGGAACGCCCCATCCTCACTTCCCTCTTCAACGCGTGCTACTTCATCGGCGCCATCGTAGCGGCGGGGATCACCTTCGGCACCCAGACCATCCCCTCCAACTGGTCGTGGCGCATCCCGTCCCTCTTACAAATGGCGCCGTCCCTCCTCCAGGTCTGCTTCGTCTTCTTCCTCCCGGAATCCCCCCGCTTCCTCATCAGCAAGGACAAGCATGACGAGGCCTACGCCATCCTGGTCAAGTACCACGCCGAGGGCGACCCGGACTCGGAGTTCGTCAAGGCCGAGATGGCCGAGATCAAGGAGACGCTCGCCCTCGAGGCCGAGAACAGCAAGAAGTCGTGGATGGACATGGTCCGCACGGCGGGGATGCGGCGGCGCGTCCTCATCGGCTCCCTGCTAGGCGTCTTCACCCAGCTGTCGGGCAACGTCGTCATATCCTACTACCTCGGCGACGTCCTCAAGCTGATCGGCTACACCGACCCGGCCTTCCAGGCCAAGTACAACCTGGGCAACCAGTGCTGGAACCTCGTGTCGGCCATCACCATCGCCCTCGTCGTCATGCGCTTCAAGCGCCGCACCATGTACCTGGCCGCCATCGTCTCCATCCTCGTCGTCTACGTCAGCTGGACCATCTGCAGCGCCCTCTTCGTCACGACGCAGTCCCACACCGCCGCCAAGTTCAGCCTCTTCTGGATCTACGCCTACAGCCCCGCCTACAACCTCGGCTTCAACGCCCTCACCTACACGTACCTCGTCGAGCTGTTCCCTTTTACCCAGCGCGCCAGGGGCATCGCCATCTTCCAGTTCTTCGGCAAGGCGGCGCAGTTCTTCGGCACAAACGTCAACCCCGTCGGCACCAAGGCCATCGGCTGGAAGTGGCTGCTGGTCTATTGCTGCTGGATCTGCGTCGAGGCGGTGCTGATTTACTTCCTGTGGCCCGAGACGTCGGATCGCAGCTTGGAGGAGCTGGCTTTCTGTAAGTTACCCTGCACCACCACCTCATGGGCATGTTGTGAGACGTGTTGCTGTTGCTAACGTTCTGTGTCCGATACGCAGTGTTCGAGGCCGATGAGTACAAGGAGAGGACTACGAGGGTGGTGGAGAAGACGTTGCAGGCTGAGGAGCTGGAACATGTCGGGACGAAGGACTATGCGTGAAGATGACGGAGGTTTGCAGCACTCCGTCTCCCAGATGTTGGCTGCGGTAAATATGGGTAGAGCCTGGTGTGCGAAGGGCGGTCGAGACTGGGTCAGTCGGGCGATAAGACCGTTTGCATGGTGACGCTGGTAGTACAACGGGCATGTTCCTGCACCCCTGTCAGCTCTGTCAATTGCCGGTGAGTGCTTAAAATTCGCTTTGTGAACAGGACTGCAAAGTAAGGTACTGGTATTGAAAATTACATGAATGCGCATCTCTGTCCTCTACCTTGGCCCTAAGACTTGTCCACGATAATGGCCCATTGGCCGCATCGCCCTTGTCAGCTACATTAGACACTGGTGCCGGAGGACTGGTATCAATTAACTTATGCTAACTTGCGATAGCCTCATCATTCGCAACTGTGGCTGCTTCACTGACGAACAAGCTTCTATTATCTGCATACGATTCGAAAGGTCCGTCATCGCGAAAGGGAGGTTTAGGCATGAGAATTTGTCAAGTTTGAAAACAATTGATCACTAGGATGTGTCACCTCCGCCAATACACCGTATCTACCGAAACACACGCTCCGTCTAGTCTATATTCCCAACGCCGTCCAATGCATAGTTAGGTATCCGAGTAGCAACGCCTTGCCGATTCCAGACTCTTATCAGTCCGCAAACGAAGCCCGCTCGTGTTGCCACCCAAAGCACCCAACCTTCCCAAGCCTCAGCCGTCTCCGTCTCTAAGCAGAAGCAGCAACCGGCTGCTCGACGGTGCCCACGGTCTCAGCCTCGAGCGTCCCGGGAGCCGTAGCGCCGGGCTCCATCTCGCCCTCCATCTGACGTTCTGCATCCTTGTTCTCGGGCATGAACTTCTGACCTTCCTCTCCCGCCGCCGCAAGCTCCAGTTCGGTTTTCGCAGCCTGGCCGCCGAGACCGATGATGTCGATCCAACTCCAGGCTTCGATGGGACCGTCCACTTTGCGGTCGAGTATCGCCTTGTCGTCAACGATACCATCCTCGGAGTCCTTGCTCGCGCCTGGGTCAGCCTTGTTCCCCGCATCGAGCTTATCGACGTGGGCGCCTTCTACAAGATCGCCAGCCCAGGTGCGTGAGACGGGTACGTCGTTGATGCGCAGGAACTGCAGTGCTGCTCGGAGGTTCAGCCTGAGAGCGCGCTCTGGCGCATCAGAGCCGAAGACTTTCTTGCACAGCCAAGGGAACAGCACTCCGAAGTCACTCTGGTTGAGGTGAGCGCTGTTTTTGACGTAGAATACGTTGGGCTCCGGTAGACGCACTCCGGACGGCCTCTCGAAGTCGGCGGCGGAGACGACACTCGCCTTTGGGTTGGGGGAGAGGATGCGCGCTTTGGTGTGCAGATGCTCGGTCCACTTGAAGAAGGTCTCGGATTCCACGACCAGTATAGCAGCGCCACCGGGAGCAGTTGGCACGTCAGCATAGGCAGGAAGTGGGAGGTCTAGCAGTGGCGCGACCGTCTTTGACACTAACGGGAAGCACCACATGTCTAGGAGGATAGTTGGGTTTCTCTCCGTTATCTGCTTTCGTATGGCCGAGTCCGGCCGGGGTGTAAAGACGGGTTCTTCCATGGACTTGACCTCGTCGCGATCGGCGTAGTAAGTGCTCTTGAGTAGTTGAACCACGGTAGCAGCGCCGAAGGAATGACCGCCGAAGATTATCTTGCCGGGCTCATGAACGTCGAGTTTCCCGTGGAACTGCTGGAGAGCGGATACTGGCGTCGTTCCGTTCATGTTTGACTCGATGATGTGGCCAACCCCGGTGTCCAACCCCACGAGCGCCTCCATAGACAAGCCCAATTCCCAGCACCGGATGCGTATCTGCTTATCTCTCGCTCGCCACACCTCAGGTGTCTGTGTGTGACCTATCCGGACATATGGTACCGCCTGCTGAGTGTTACGCCGGAAGTAGCGGTCCTGGGCCTTGGGATTGCGGACCAGGGACAGAACGGCGCTCCCGTCTCGGTGCTCGGGGCAGAACACCACAACTCCATGTGCCGCAAGCGACCCGGCAGCGTGGCTGTATGCATTGCGACTTCCTCCAAGCCCGTGGTCAAAAACCATGACTGGCCAGCGTCCGTTTGGGATATCAGTCGGTGGTGTCTCGAGTGGCGCATTCTTGTGAACGGGTATCGATATATAATTCATGTGACGGGGGAGGAATCTGGATATGGTCAGCCACGTATGGTTGATGACGAGAGTCTAGAGGCACACTCACGATAGTACTGAAGCAACCATCGGGCCGATGCCGAGGAACTGCGTATAAGCCGAGACATGGAGGCGCTGAGGGGCGGGTAACCACGTTATCCGCTTGCCGTTGGCGTCGGGCGTAGTAGGATAGAAGACCCGGAAGAGGACAGTTTGTATGTGAGAGGCATCTTCTGGCGCCGGGCTCGCGGGATCGAGCTCGGATATGGGTATCTCGACATCGACTGTGCCAACCTTGTATGGGCCCGTGTATTCGGGAAAGCCGGGTATGGGGTTCAGGCGCGAAAGATATGACGACAGTTTCTGGCTGGCAGCCGCCATTTTGAAGAATGGTTTCGCGTATATAGCAGGCTTCGATAGGAGGCGAAAGGGGTCGAATTGGTAGACGTCGGGGTCAGGGAGCGGTAAGAATGCTCTCAAGGTCGGTGCCGGTCTTCAGGATTCAGCAAGCAAGATAAGCGCGGCGTAAAGACGTATGGCCCTGGGAGTCAGGAAAGTATAGATGCAATCTCGGAATGCAAGCGCCGAGGACGAAAGTAGATGGAGGTTATCGCATCTAGGTAGAGGATGAGGGTTGCTGGAGATGGAGAGTGTTGCCTCCTGCGGAAGAAGATGGGAGAGACGGGAGACGGATGAGTGTGCTTATCTGCAGCTTATCTGAAGTTTCGAAGACGCCATGACGACGACCGAGGCTCGTGCCCACCTTCCCGAGTTGTCAGAACCCGTCACAACCCGACGTCATCCCGACCAAGTACCTCCGTACCTCTCCGGAGCCTCTAAGTCTACACTACTCCTGGCACATCTTGCCACAGCATAGAGATTGGAGAAACAGACAATTGGTTGGTCGCTGGTAAAACTGCCGCAAGCTCAACTTCCCAGCGATACCTCAGTTGTCTTGGTATCCAGTCCCACGGTTGTGGCTCACAAGTTCAAGGTTTCCTTGCAAAGGTGGACGTCCGCCTGTCTGAATGTGTTCCGTGACGCCCGATGTGTATTGCGCGGCGGCGCGATGGCCATGTATTCCAGGATGTGAGCAGTCGGCAATGTCCGATTGTACGTACATATCCGACGAAAAGAGTGCATCTTTCAAATGCCAGTGCTGATCGCCAATGCTTTGTAGATCATTACACGTGTAGCGGACACCGGCCCAGAAACCCGCTACGGAGCCCATCCGAAGACCCCTGCCGGACCAGCACGTGGGAAGGGATATCGCGTGCCTCGATCTGAACTCTAGCATGCTTCAATCTGTACTTTGTTGGAACCTCGTCCCTTTTTGTACCACTCGGCTTGCCGTCGCCTAAAGAGGATGTTATAATGGAAACAATCTGCGGCCAGGCCACGATGTCGGTGAGCCAGACATTTATTATAACTTTGACGGCTTCCCGTGCTCTAAACCTACTCCGCCCGTCGTCATCGCCATTACTGTGCAGCACAGTCACCGTCGCGATACTCAGCCTGTTGAGTCCCCGATTCAAGCACAGCGGGCCGTCTGTAACCCTCGAGGATCTTCTGGGTGTTATTCTGGCTGTCATTCTTGGTCGCCACGTTCCACGAAGCATGCTGGTGCACGGCGATCGCCTACTGGGGGCTACGCGCATTGAACCCGCTCCAAGCTGGTCCGCACTTGGGCGCTGCTCGAACACTGCTCGACGCCGGTATGTTCATTCTCAAGCTCGTCGGAGCACTGCTTTTCCTTGCCTTCTTGGTGGCGGCGGTCAGCATCGTCGCTTACTCCAAGACTGCCCCTGGGCATTCAGGAGAGAAAGGCCGTATGTCAATGGCAAGTCATTGCTCGGTTAAGCAGCTAAGCGGCAACCGTTGGCCGCAATAAGCGCAGGTTGAAATGCCAATCGATAGCGTCCGGGCACGCCAGACCAGTTCGGTATTGCTACATGGCCCAACTCAAGGAGATGTGACAGTAGGGACTGGACTGGGTTCGCGATGGAGGGGCGGCTTTAACCGGATGCGCTAAGAGCTGGCACCAGCGCCCTGGCAACCCAGCCTCCACACTGATAACGCTAGCGCCAGGGGCAGCTTGGTGACGTGCATCACTCGGCTCTTTATCACCTTCCGAACGCAGCCACCTCCAACATCTCCACATCGTCTGCCTCGACGTGACTCTACGAATACGGCTTCCCCTCTTCTTCAACCCTCTTCTGCCGTGGTCTTCTCTCCAATCTCTCTTCAATCTCTCCTCAACATATACAACTCCTTATACTACCACGACCCAAACCACCATAAGTCGAGCCATGACCCGCCAGTCGCCAGCCAGCCTCCGCGCTCGGAGCTCCAACCTCTCTCTCCGGTCCGCCGGTCCGTCCATGACAAACACACAGGTTGATGCCAACCGCCACATGGTGGGCCAGTCGCTGTGGGAAAGCAGCATACGCGAAGAGGGAACGGGGCATTCGGGGGCTTTCATTGCCGCCGGCATGGAGGGTCGTCCTGCAAACCAGAACACAGTCTGCATGGATTGCTATAAGCAGTTGACGCGCCAAGATCGTCTGCTCGTGACGCCTGCTCTGACGGGGTCGTGCAAGCTTTGTGCCTTCTACGCCGTCAAGCCTGAGGCCTTCACCAAGCCGTACTGCGACTTCATGACCGAGAACCCGACCATCTTCCACACCGTGGTCTATGCCAAGTCCAAGCTGGAGGCCGCTGGATACCAGGAGGTAGGCCCCGGAGGGACCCTTACCGCTCTCAGTAAAACGTCGCATACTGACTCGACTTGTCCTTTCAGCTACCAGGGAGAGATGCATGGACCGGCAAGCTTGAGGCGGGCGGCAAGTACTACACCACCCGAAACGGCAGCTCCATCATCGCCTTCGCAGTCGGCAAGGCCTACAAGCCCGGCAACGGTGTGGCCATGATCGCCGGGCACATCGATGCCCTCACCGCGAGACTGAAGCCCGTGAGCACGAAGCCCAACAACAACGGCTACATACAGCTCGGCGTGACCCAGTACGCCGGCGCCCTGAACGAGACGTGGTGGGACCGCGACCTCGGCATCGGCGGCAGAGTCATCGTCCGCGACGAAGAGACAGGCAAGACGACCGTCAAGCTCGTCAAGCTGGGCTGGCCCATCGCCCGCATCCCGACCCTCGCTCCTCACTTTGGCATCGGCATGATGGGCCAGAACAACCGCGAAACCCAAGCGGTCCCAATCATAGGCCTCGACAACAGCGACCTCCACCAGACCTCCGACACCGCCACCCCTCCCACCCCGCTCGGCGGCGAAGGCTCCTTCACCTCCACCCAACCCCCCAAACTCGTCAAGCTCATCGCCTCGGAGCTCGGCATAAAGGACTTCTCCACCATCCTCAACTGGGAGCTCGAGCTCTTCGACCACGCCCCCGCCACCGTCGGCGGCATGGACAAGGAATTCATCTTCGCCGGCCGCATAGACGACAAGCTCTGCTCCTGGGCCGCGCTGCAGGCCCTCCTGCTAGCCGAGCACTCCGACTCGGACGGCATAATCAAGCTCGTCGCCCTCTTCGACGACGAGGAGATCGGCTCCCTCCTCCGCCAGGGCGCGCGCGGCAACTTCCTGCCTCTCACCATCGAGCGCGCCGTCGAGGCGCTGTCCTCCTCCTCCTCCTCTACGTCCTCCTCCCCCTCCTTCGGCCCGGGCCTCCTCGGCCAGACCTACGCCCGCAGCTTCCTCGTCTCCTCGGACGTGACCCACGCCGCCCACCCCAACTTCCCGGCGACCAACCTAGCGGGCCATTCCCCCCGCCTCAACGTCGGCGTGGCCCTCTGCGTCGACGGGTCGGGCCACATGACCACCGACTCCGTGTCCGTGGCTATACTGAACCGCGTCGCGGACCTGGCGGGCACGACGAACCAGACGCACATGATCCGCAACGACAGCCGGTCCGGGGGTACGGTGGGCCCCATGCTGAGCAGCGCCATGGGCGTGAGGGCCGCCGACGTGGGCATCCCGCAGCTGAGCATGCATAGCATCCGCGCCACGACGGGGGCGCTCGACCCCGGGTTGGGGGTCAAGTTTTATAAGGGGTTCTTGGATCGGTTTGAGGAGGTTGATGGGGAGTGGGCTCATTAGAGAGGTGCGTGCGACTGCGTGTTCTTGTTGGGATGATGTGTGGGCGAGGAGTGATTTGTGATCTGTTTGCATCATGGCGCAGGAGCATGCGTCTTGTCAGGGGATACCATCTAGACTAGAGAACAGCAATCCTAGTTATTGGACTTCGTTGTAATCTCGCAAGGCTGGGCGAACACTAATCATAATTACGTGCCATCTCGAAGTGTGAGACACACAAAACTTGGTCAGTGATAAGAAAACACCGTGAGTGTTTACAGCTATTTAGCTTGTATGTTCTACAATGTACCAGGCAGTACCGCCAGAATAATGCACTCAATATGCCGAAGTCATAGCCCCCTTCGGCCACCCTCGTTCTCACCATCAAGATCAATACTCCCTCAACGCCTCCCAGCATCTTAGCAACATCATGCTTGACAGAGCAGTGTAGTGCCTTTTTTTTTACACGACCAAACAGCACGACATAACGCTAGACTTGTCCCAAAACCATCAGCCCTTCAACGCCCCTTCGGCCCGGTAATTCCATCCTCAAGAGTTGCGAGGCTAAACACCAGCCTTGAGCACCCAATCCTTCCCAGACTTCTCCGTGATCATCTCGAGGGTATTCCTGATGGCCGCCTTGGTAGCCTTCTTGTTCTCCGAGCTGAACAGCTCGATGATGCCCACCCGGCTGAGGCCGCGCTTCTCCATCACCATCTTCTTTAGTCTCTCGATCATGTCGGCCTGCAGCACGGCCGTCTTCTTGTTGGGCGTTGATGTTGATGAGAGGGACTTGAGGCGGTCGGCGACGGTGGGAGGGGCCATGACGTTGCTGCTGTCTTGTCTGGTGTAGGTGGCGCCTGCTGGTTGCAGAGTTGACGTGGACGGGTTTGGTCTGGCTGGTTCCCAGTATTGTGTGGAGAAGGGGTCGATGCCGGAGTGGTGCTCGAGTGATTCTACCGCGCCATGTTAGTACGTACTTTGGGTGGGACACGCAGTGGATAGCTATCAACTCACCTAGAATGAACTCCATCCGGAACTTGAACATATGCGGTAGTGGTCCCAGTCTCTTGCGGTTCTCCCAGCAGATTCCAGTACTCTCCGGCTCCAGGCCACTAACGAGGAGCGGTCGGGAGAGACTGACGTCCTCAGAGTCGTCGAGGAAGTCTCCCATGTCCTCGTCGTTGTCGGCATCGTCTTCCTCATCATCCATCAAGTCCACGTCCTCACCGTCCTCCTCTTGCCACTCAGCCTCAGAGTCGTAGTCGTACTGGAGCGGCAGCACTCCCTTGGTGACCGGATTACGCGCGAGCTTGCGAAGTGCTGCTAGGCTGTTGGGCATATTAGTTACTGTGCCGTAATACGGCGGTCGGACGTCCTCTTTGAAACCGAGGAACTTCATGGGCACATCCTGCAGCGCCTGGCGAGTCCTGCGGATCTGGGTGTTTTGCGACTCGGTTGTGAGGTCGACGGGCTTGCGGGCAGAGTTATCATTCCACTCTGCCATTATCTCCCGTACGCTGGGGTAGAGCCGGCCTCGAGTCACAAGAAAAGGAAGCTGTAGCGATTGCTCGGGATTGAAAGGCTTCACCTCGACCTCACCACGCTTGCCGCTGAGGTACTCCTCGAATATCCTTGTCTTGGCGTCCCTCGTCACTTCATCCATCTGGAAGAGGGGAGCAAGGGTGACTTGCTCCTTGACAAAGAACGGCTTGAACATCTGCTCGTAGACCGAGACTTCCTTGGCCTCGGGCTTCTGAGGAGTACCTGCTGAACTGGCAAGTGCGGCATCGTCGGTCTTGCTCTCCTTGGACATCGTGGGCTTCGGCTTGAAGAAGCTCGCGAGGGTGGGTTGAGCACGCGCCTTCTTGGCGACCTCTTCGGCTTTCCTCGCTTCCTCTTCTTCTTTCTCACGCTTTCTTCTCTCTCGCTCCTCGGCCTTTGCCTGCTTCTCGGCATCGGCTTTGGCCTTCTCAGCCGCCTTCTCAGCGGCTTTGGCTGCCTTCTCGGCGTCTTTCTGCTCCTTCTCTGCCTTCTTCGCTTCTATCTCGGCCTTCCGCGCCTCTATCTCTACCTTAGTAGCACGCTTCTTTCTAGCTGGCTGCTGACCGGCTTGAAGGCTGTTGGGAGGTTGTGACGGGGTTGTCGTAGCCCTCGAGTCTGCCGAGGTAGCTGGGACCTGTAGAACTGGTTTGGGTGGCACAGCATCGTCTTCGTCCTGTCGCTTCCTCTTTATAGGCTGCGTGAAGGCATCAAGAGTAGATTGCGCCGAGGCACGAGTTGGAGTGCCCGCCATGATGACTGGTTTTGCGGTGTGATGATGGGGTGGATGAGGCGAGTCGTTGTCGAGGTTGTGTTTAGGTGTAGGATTCGGAGAGACCGATCTGCGATCTAGCGGGCTGCTGCCAGAGGGGGTAAGCGAAGCCGGACTGCTCTCAGCGGGTGAGGGTCCGAGGTTTTTCGGGGTAGATAGCCACTCGTTCTCCTCTGTTCAATGTGAGAATCAGCCCCGCACGGATGGAAGTAGCAGTCTGAAGTAGAAGAACCTACTATTGTTGTCGGCAGCCGGCAGACAAGGCAGCTTTGCGGCCGGCTCGTTCGAGGCAGGAAGCTCGCTGTGTTCCATCTGGGCAAACTCGTCGAGTGTCCGCTTCCGAGATGGCGATTCAGCGTCCTGTATATTAGGGGAGACGTCGATTAAAGGCATTAGGAATCCCAGGACCGTCCTGGGTCCCGTGAGTGGGTGGGTTGAAGACTCGGGCAGGGTAGCCCGATTGAAATGGCGCCGGGAGGTTACGCTGTAGGGTTACCGTCCCGGCTAGACAGCAGATTATGTACGATATAAGTCAACAAGGCTTCTTCGGTCGTCAAACTGTACATTTGGAGGTTTGGAGGTTTGGGGTTGTGAATTGTAAGCTTGGAGGTAGGATTGAAGTTGGATGGATCTACTGTGACAGTAGGAGGTTGAGTGTGTGGGTTAGAACGACGCGACAGCAGGCACACTTTATCGCGACAGGGGTTCATTTACGCGTCAAGTGCCGCCTCAGCGCGTTAGACAGTAGACACAGGATCTGGGGCGTAAGGCCCGTGCTTTACTCCACAATGAGCACGAACCATATATGCCGAAGCATTATGTTCCATCATCACTCACCACGCCTTTCGTCATAGCTCGGTGGACATTGAAATTCTGCCGACCTACACGGGGTAGTGTATATCACCACCAGGGCAAATCTCTTAAGACACAGTGTTATGGTACCGAGCCCAGGACCCTCAAAACCGGTTCGCTGAAGATTGGCCCCGGTGATTCCTTCCTGCTACCGGTTCATTGTCGTCATTGCTCCTCAAGAATCTCTGAATCGCACCCCCTTCCTCCTGCGTACAGTGTAGTGAGGGTTGCAGCGCCTCGTGATAGGCAAATCATGAAACTATCACAGGCACATGTGAAATACCTAATCCCTAGAAGCTGTAAGACCGTCAGGTAGAAAGTTCTCAAGCCAGTTGTATTAGTGTGAAGCGAGTAGAACCCGCTTCTGCCTTTGCAGAAGGCAGCGCAATGCAGCGGTGTCTTCTCGACAGTCTCCAAGCTTTTCTCTTCCTGGGTATATATAACAGGCGCAAAGCTTCTCCATGACCTGAGTCTCCCCAATGAACACTGTGTTCAAGAAATCAAAGAAAGGAAAAGAGCACCCCGATCACCCGTGTAGTGTAAGTAAACTCTGGAAGCGAACCGAATGCCATGCCAGTAACGATCGAAAGGGGTATCGGCGACCATGCCGGACAAATCCATACCATCCCTTCCCCCCCACATTCCCAACGCCGTCTGATGCAGTGAGCCAAGGAAACATTAAAACCGTACTCATCGCTACTCCAATTGCCGAAGAAGCGAGATGATTACGGGTGAAGTGGCTGGCAAGCCTCTGTTCTGGAGATGAGCCTTAATCCGGGTTCGCAATGAACAGCCTTCCAGCAGTAAGAGTCATCGTGCGCTCATCCACACTGCCCCTCCTCTTGAGATCGTCAGCGCTCTTGACGCTCTTTTCCCTGGTGACTGTGGAGTGCATCAAGCTGTTGCTAGCAAGCCGCGGGGCATTGTTGCTGAGGTCGGGCACAGCATCCAGCCTCTCCGCGCTGCTACCGCTTCCAAAACTCTTCGCTGTGCCGCTCGCCGAGTCGGGGAGAGCGTGTTCTCCCTCCTCTTGCTCGACGAGGGATCCCGATCGCTCCGGTGTGTCGCCCGGGCTCCATCGTCGGCTGGTCAGCGAGTTAGAGGGACCCAGCCCGCCGGATGAGCGGTATGCCAGCCCTCTCCTGCCGCTGCCGGTGCTACTCCTGCCGGAGCTGCCGGTGCGCCGGTGATGTAGCCTCTGCATAACAAGGTCCTCCTCGTCGCTGTCCTCGCCCTCGACTTCCGTGGCGCTCAAGCGCAGCGGCACGCCCCCGACGCCGACGTAGTTCGTCTCTGGCGAATACCCGACCACGCCGGGCTTGCCGTGATGCCTAATCTTGGCTGCGACCTTGCCGCCGGCAGAGCTCAACCCGGTGGACGTGCGGGCAGTGCCCGAGCCAACGCCTAGGCTGCTGCTGGATCCGGTTCCCACTATCTCGAGGTTTGCCCGCAGCTTGGCGGCGCGCTGCTGAGCGAGAAGCCTATTGTCCTCATATTGTGCGCGGTCGCACCACACGGTGGCTTTCTGTTTCCTCAGAAGAGCGACATAGCCGCCCGACTGCGGAGATCCGGAGGTGGTGCCGGCTGAGCGGCTGGAGGTCGACCGCCTGACTTCGGTTGTCGGAGAAGTGCGGTAGGCTGCCGGAGGTGCCGCGCCTGAGCTGGACACCGTGCTGAACGTGTTGACCGAAGGCGAGCGGCGCTGAAAGGAGCCGCCTTGCGACTGGACCAGATGCATCTGCATGTGCGCTTGGTAGCCGCCCGTGGGTTGAGGGGACTGGATTGGCGCCGGAAATGTGTTGGAGGAAGTGGTGCGTGTCCGGCTGTGCGTGTATATCACCGTGTTCGAGGGATCGAGTGGTGGACCCCGCCTGCGGCCGTACTGGGTTTCTATCATGTTTCGCTCCGTAGAGATCCGCGCAGCCGCAGAGACCGTGATATCGATCCGAGAGCGAAGTTGTCGTCGGGCGGTAGTGCCGTGGTGGCAAATCCAATTGTGGTTTCGGCTGGGAGTTTCGGCGGGTTCAGTTGAGAAGAGATATTTTCCCTTTTGGATGGATATAGGAGGAAGTTGGTAACCGGACGGATGACGCGATAAAGCAGCAAGCTGGTGGAGTTGGCGGCCTTCGGCTAGCGTCTATGTCTAGCGTGCGAGGATGCGAGGGTAATGGTTGTTTCAAACGTTCGTGAGCCCGTATATGGCTGATGTTCCTGCTGAAGTGGGACACAAGGCGCGCGCTTCCGAACCGGAATGGCCGATCACCAGCTGTTTGTCAGACGGATGCAAATTCGGGGCAAAGGTAACGTTGATATGTATGCAAGATAAGATCAATGCTACTGTCGCCGCTTCGGTTCTGCTGTCGTGAGGATGGCCCCCAGTGCAGAGATACTTATATGTAGAGAGACAGGAAGCTGGGGGAAGGTGAAGCGGATTGCAAAGGGCTGTTGGAGGTGAAGTCAATTGATACAGCGGGCAACACTGGATTCAAATGGGAAAGCTGAAGCGGCAGGATTGGCACCAAAACTTGACGTTGAACCTTGCATTACACCCCACCCCCCGGCCCCCGATGATGCTATGCCTGATATGTGGACCTTGCTATTGCTGAAAAGAGCGCTAGAGTGACCGGTCCCAGAGTCCGAGCCGAGTAATTGACCGCCGCGCTTGAGCCTGTCAGAAAACAAGGTTGCCCAGATCTTGTTCTTTAATGTACATCAGATCCTCGACCATTTCTTTGTTGCAGAGAGCCCGAGTCTCTGACCAAGTTCTGAGCCGCTTGCCCTTTCGCATGCCCGAATGGGCAACCACGAATGGCGTAATATGTCCCTGAGCACGGTTGATGCGCTGGCCAAGCTGACCGCCTTGGCGGCTAGAGTCCTTTCCCCCTTTCTCAGTGACCAACAAAGGTGACGATGCCGGGTCGTGACGCCGACTGATAGTATGGACTGATCTTAGGTCGGTACTTGACTTGTTGCTAGGTCTAGTGCCCGAAGAGGGCGATAAGAGCTGCAATGCGTAACGGCGAGGGGTATACACAGTAGCTTCAAATTGCGCTAAAGCTGAACATGCATGACGGTAGCGCAGTACTAATTAGTACTGTTCTTTTCACTTCCCCGAGACTCTCAACCTGAGTCGAGCTGATATTCTAGCAAGTCTCAGCTTGAGAGAGTTACGGAGCTGGAATAGCCGGAATTCTAATTGCCTTGAATGGTTCCTCCGAATGAAGTGAAATTCAAGCGGGCGGGAACCGGGGCGCTTGAACCACAGCAACATCTCACTCCTGGCCGACGTACTACGCACTTCAACAAGAAAACTTTATTAGCAACAGCACCGATGCAACTTCCAACCTAATATATCTCGAGTCCGGAACAGGATGCGCTGAGCTTCAGTCAAAGTGCCCGCGTCTCATGACGCATTCATTTGTCCTTCTAGAGGGACAACCTAAGAAGCCGAGACGGATGAGGCTGTCGTCCTGTCATTCATTCGCATGATTGTGCGACTTATCGATCTCACTATCACAGTGCAACTGCATGTTATGTACATGCGCGACTGTGCAGTAGCTCCTACAACTATCAGTAGCTTCCGCCCAAGCTGAGCACAGCAACAGCCCACCGAGACATTGCAGATGCCCCACGTCGTTTCTTCCGATATCAACCTCAATCCACAAAGCTTCAGAAGGCATTTACCCCCCCCGCGCGGTGAATAATATGCTGCCACGAGGACGGCGACGACGCGGGGCTGATGAAAGCGCTTCCACGTCTCATCTCGGCGTCTGGCTTGTCGAGCTGAACCACGTCTTCCGCCTCATCCTATTTGTCCATTTAGTTAGGGTTTACTGGAAATGCGAGTCCTCGGGACAAGAACAAAGGCCATTCCTCACCAGCGGAAACGATAAGCACTCAAGGCCCGGTCGGCGTGGCGGCGACGGAGGGGTAATCGTGGGGCAACCCCACTGCTACACTATGGTCTGATTTTGACTGCAGAAACTGACTTTTGGAAGCTTGAAGAAGCGCGGCATCATGATGGAGATCATGAAATTTGTATTCTACGGGTGTCCATGTCCATGGCCCGGGGTCGCGCGCAAGGGCAGGGCCGATGAAGCGGCAAGCTGCCGATCTCCCCGTCGAGTCTTTGCTGCCGTCGCCGGGCTTGTCGTCCGCCAACAAGACCGAGGACGAAGATTTTCCGCATCTAGACACGCCTCTGGGACATGCCACTTGCCCAGATGTGGAAATGGGTCTATCTAGATTCCTTCAACAATCACTTGTACTTTACAACATCGAGATCAGGTCCGGACTCCGTGTCACGTCTCACGCACTTTGCCTCTTTGCCTCTCCTGTCCTCTCGACCTCAAGCTGATTTTCAAGTCGCTGCATCCTCGACCTGTGTCCGAGTAGTGTATTGTCAGAGCAGCTGCAGGGTTCGGCATTGATCTCGTCAGGCCCAGTAAAAACACGATATCCAAATCAGAAAATGGCATCTTCAAAATCAAAAACGCATCCCGGTCGTGTAGGGGCAAGAGCCATGTGGCATGGGTTGGCTTCTCCCATTGGCTGATTGGGCGGTCGGCGCTTGTCCCACCTATCGGCCTCTGCTCCATGATCCACACAGAAAACCTCATCCCAAGTTTCCCAGACAGAGTCGCGGTGTGAAGGTCTTGTTGTGGAGATACCTACCTTACTCACACGTACTTGCAATGCAATGCAATAACAACTGTTGCACAGGGAAAGCCGTTCTATTATGAGCTCGCAGTCAATGGCACTCACCTCCCTTACCGTCCCAGGCCGTCTCTCCTCCGTCTGTGTGACGTCATGAAGTTCGCGAAGGAGCTCGAGCAAGACCTCGTGCCAGGTGAGAAAGACGCTGGGAGCTGATTGACGAGGCGTGCTTTGGCGTGCACCCACCAAGTAAACAGTGTACTGATAGTCGTAACAGAATGGAGAGTCAAGTATCTGAACTACAAGGCCGGCAAGAAATATGTCAAGGCCGTTGCACGCGCCATCCATCGCGCAAATGGGACTCCCTACTTGCCAGGCAGACGGGGTGACATGCCTCCGCATACTCCGAGTATCACGAGAGTCCAGAGTCAACGAATCCTGGAACTGCAGAGGGAGGATGAGCAGGTCAATGAATCGAGTCCCCTGCGCAGCAGCCCTGCACCGCTGGGGCGAGCCAAAGCCGGCTCAGGTGTCAAGGGTGCCGCTACGCCTGCTCAGCCCATACCTGCCCGAGGCGAACGCGACGCACTGTCTGACACCTCCAACATACGGGCCCTGATGCAATATGGGAGCTTCGTGCCCACGCCGCCAAGCCCATCGCCTATAGGTACCCCTACGGAGCGGAGCGTTTTCGAGCTTCCGGCTCCTGCTATCAAGGTGCCCTCTAAGCCCAGTGAATCACCACGACCGACGGCGACACTCAGAAGATCCGTAGGACGGCTCGCTCTTCGCCGCAGTGTCTCGACACACGGGGGAGAGGGGCACCAACAGCAACAGCAGGCGCGCCCACCGGATGGTACACTCGGCCCTCACGGTTCCCCTTTTACGCCCCGGGAGCGCCTCGTGCGGATGTTCACGACAGGTTCAAACCTTGCTAGGCGGGCGTCCGCAGTCAGCATCGGCATGGAAAACTTCAACGAGGTCCGCGAGCGCGAGCGGGAGCTGTTCGCTTTCCTGGACAGCGAGCTGGACAAGGTCGAGACCTTCTACAAGCAGAAAGAAGAACAAGCGGGCAAGCGGCTCGCTGAGCTGCGAGAGCAACTTCACGAGATGCGTAACAGGAGGATTGAGGAGATTGCCGAGGCCAAACGCCGGAAAGAGCAGGGCAACGGCTACAGCAGTCACGACCTGCACGAGCCAGACAGCGGTAACGGCAATGGCACTGGCCTTGGTATTGGGAAGAGCATCTCAACCGGCTGGATGGATCCCATCAAAGACAAGCTCTTCAAACCGGGGCCGAACTCGAAGGCTCTGGCAAGGATGCCGCGGACGCCAGCCATGGGTCCAGGACGCTCGGCACCCGAGAATAGGGACTACAGCCGGCGACCGGTCGACCAGGACGTCCCTTACCGGACAGCCAAGAGGAAGCTAAAACTCGCCCTCCAAGAGTTCTACCGCGGGCTGGAGCTTCTGAAGTCTTACGCGCTCCTGAACCGCACAGCCTTCCGGAAACTGAACAAGAAGTACGACAAAGCCGTCAACGCCCGCCCACCGTACCGGTACATGAACGAGAAGGTCAACAAAGCATGGTTTGTGAACAGCGACGTCCTAGACAACCACATCAACGTGGTCGAAGACCTGTACGCCCGTTACTTCGAGAAGGGCAACCACAAGGTCGCGGCGGGCAAACTGCGCAGTTTCAGCAAGCGTGCCGACCAGTCGGCCAGCTCCTTCCGCAGCGGGCTGCTGGTTGGCGTAGGCGCCGTCTTCACCGTCCAGGGCCTGGCCTTCGGCGCGGACCTGTTGCTGCATGCGGAGGATCCCGTCATGCGCGTCCATACGGGCTATCTCCTGCAGATATATGGCGGATACTTCCTGATGCTCTACCTCTTTGCCCTGTTCTGCCTGGACTGCCGGGTCTGGACGTCCAACAAGATCAACTACCCCTTCATTTTCGAGTTCGACCTGCGAGAGCATCTGGATTGGCGTCAGGTTGCCGAGTTCCCAAGTTTCTTCCTGTTGCTCTTTGGCATATTCATCTGGCTCAACTTTTCGCAGTATGGGTCGCCGGCCATGTATCTGTACTACCCGGTCATCTTGATCGGCCTAAGCCTCGCCGTTCTGTTCTTCCCTGCTCCCATCCTACGCTACAAGAGCCGGAGATGGTTTCTGTATGCTCATGTGAGTACTTCGACATGTCCAGCTTTGACCGCTACCATTGCTAACCTAGGCTTCCAGTGGCGTTTGTTCTTTGCCGGCCTATACCCCGTTGAATTCCGTGACTTCTTTCTGGGAGATATCTATTGTTCCTTAACTTATGCGATGAGTGTAAGATGGCCCCGTTATAGTCAACGCTTCACCTGCTAACTCACTTGCAGAACATCGAGCTCTTCTTCTGTCTGTACGCAACGTACTGGGGAGATCCAGAGCAGTGCAACTCCAGCCACTCGAGGCTACTGGGCTTCCTCTCGACTCTGCCTGGCATCTGGCGTGCTTTCCAATGCATCAGGCGTTATTACGATACCCGGAACGTCTTCCCGCATCTGGTGAACTGCGGCAAGTACATCATGACGATTACTGCTGCCGTCTGTCTCAGCTTGTATCGCGTCGAGAACTCACGCGCCAACCTCGCCTTGTTCATCACCTTCTCCACGATCAACGGCATCTACACATGTGAGTGAAACCATTACACACCTCCCATGTCACTCGAAACTGACACCCTCTCCAGCCATCTGGGACCTATTCATGGACTTCTCCCTCCTCCAACCGCACTCCCACCACCCCTTCCTCCGCGACGTGACCGCCCTCCGCCAGAAATGGCCCTACTACATGATCATGGTCTTGGACCCGATCCTGCGCTTCTCCTGGGTCTTCTACGCAATCTTCACCCACGACACGCAGCACAGCACCATCTGCTCCTTCCTCGTCGCCTTCGCCGAGGTCACCCGCAGGGGGATGTGGACCCTCTTCCGCGTCGAGAACGAGCACTGCACCAACGTGGCCTCGTACCGCGCCTCGCGCGACGTGCCGCTGCCGTACCACCTCGAGGCGGCCACCGCCGCCACCACCGAGGAGGACCAGCACCCGAGCCTCGAGGCCGACGCCGTCCACGGCGAGGGCCGAGGCGGCCGGATGGAGCCCGGCGAGGCGCACGCCGCCGTCGCGGGGCTCACGCCCCGGTCGACGGCGACGACGACCGCGGGAAGGTCGACGGGCGTCGAGGTCGAGCGGCAGCGGACCGGGGGCGAACGGCGGCCGTCGGGCGCGGCCGAGGAGGGCGGGACGACGCCGCCCGAGTTCGAGGGGACGGTGCGGCGGCGGAGGGCGGACACGATCGGGCGGAAGTCGATCGCCAGGATCATGGCCGACGCGCACAGGCAGGACTTTGAGAAGAGGAGGAAGCCGGCTGGGGACCAGGGGAGGGGGAGGAGGGGTTCTGAGGCTGTGGATGAGGGGCTGCACAGTGATGATGATGATGAGGAGGAGGACGATGATGACGAGAGTGGGAGTATGCTGGAGGAGAGGATGGAGGTGAGGGAGGCGGAGGGGTTTGTGAGGCGGGGTGGGAAGGGGAGTGATGAGGAGTAGTAATAAGAATTGACCGGGTCAAAGCGTTGGGGTGTTTGTCCTATTGCTGGGTGCATGGGCTGGCATATATTAGCGGTTGATAGAAAGCGTAGATGATACCATGCATTGTTTGGACGGATAAGGTTGCTATAAGACTGTATGCTTCCATAGGCATTGCAATGCGAGCAGGTCTGCTTCTGTGAAAGATTCCGCGAAGTGAATAGCAGAGAATCAACCACAAAGTACTATATGCCCGACCATATATCTAAAACTCGCGCATACTCAAACGCCTTATCCCTCCCCAGACACGCCCAACTCATTTCAAACTGACGGCCTCTTCCCCGGTCACCAGGCCCGAAGATGGACATCTTCGGGATGTATAGGGCTGTCGTAGTGATGGGCGTGTGCATCCGCGACGAGCGGTGACGATGGCCCGGCCGTGCCTGCCGGTCTGGCTGGCTCGCGTGTTGCATATGCAGACTGAGATGAGCAGTGCGACTACTGGGACGATGATGCTCACGATTACAGCCGTGGATTGATCGGCTCTCTTGACTAGGGGGGCCATGCTGTGCCCGAAGCTAGGAAGGTATAATACTGGGACGGTAGGGCGCAGTAGCTGCTGTACTAGTAATGGACTGTGTGTGATATGATCGAAAGGGGGTGTCTGGGAAATAGAATCAGAGGCGTGCTTGGTTGTAGGCTTTATAGCGTAGAGAGATCGAGGAACAACGTCTTGACTGTCTCAGGTGACTTCTACCCCCTCATTGTGTAGTCTGTGGTATCAATATCCCAACAACCATACATCATTCACGCAACCAACCTCAGCCCATGGCGATGCTTCAGAACTCATGTCTTCACAGCCTGGCCTCCGGGACATCCTAAGAATGTAGTTAGTAACGTCACTCTACCCGTGACGTGTGGTATTGGGAACCTACCTTCCAAGCCTCGTCCAGGCCGCACGTCCTCACCCATTGCACGCCTCCTGCTTCTACAGAGTCAACAATCATGTGGTAGATCTTGGCCCAAGCATCATCGCCCTTGATGGTCAGCCAGTCCTTGTCCTCGTACTTGTTCGAGAATTTCTGGCAGACCGCTGCGGCACGGCCGAGTTTGATGGCGTGGCCGTCATCTTCAAGGTCGTGAAGGCGGGAGAGAATTTCTGAGAGATATTAATCTTCAGGCTGGATCGAGGGTTATGGGGACGGGATTTGTGCGAAGCTCGTACCAAATGGTTTCTGCTCTGGCTTATCCTTGGGTTTATACGAAGTGATATTGTTCAGCGACAGCGGCGGACAAGCGCGGGCGGCATATTGGATAAGATCCAGGCGGATTTTCCATTCGAGAATCCGGACCTTGGTCTCGGTGCTGATCCACGGCTGGGCGTTGATCGTCAGCCAGAAAGGCGATGCGTTGACATGGTGGCTTTCAAGTAAGTCGTCAGTCAGCATCTTCTCTCCCAAGACGGCGAGGACGAACCAACTTACATCAAGAAGAAGTCAAACTTGTTGACCTTTGG
The DNA here is from genome assembly GCA_030052785.1 of Coniochaeta hoffmannii. NCBI lineage: Eukaryota > Fungi > Ascomycota > Sordariomycetes > Coniochaetales > Coniochaetaceae > Coniochaeta > Coniochaeta hoffmannii. The sequence goes on along the minus strand of JANBVN010000062.1, from coordinate 116,258 downwards.
CGGGTGAAACGATGCAGAAGCGGCTACAAACACGGCATTGTCGAACATCTCGACGGTCTTCTCCTCGAGCTGCTCGGGCTTGACACGGACTTGGCTCACCAGCTGGAGCATCTCATCCCTTGCGCGCTTCAGCACGCCGTCACGTACCTTGTTGGAGTCTTTCATCTGGGCGGCATGGGCTAACTTGTTGTTTGCCTTGACTGCCTCATAGAGCGAGGTGATGGACGGCATGTCTGCCGCGGAAGATCTAGACGCCTTCTCAGCCTCATGGAGGAAGGGACCCAAGTCGTTTGTGTGCACGGCGGTCTGGGCAAGGCCCATGGCGACCATGGCGGGCTGAGCCCATTCAGTTCCGTACATCAGCTGAATGGCCGGATGCAGAAAGCCTGGTTGGTATGTTAATGTTGTCACCACAGATATCTGGAACTCGGTGGCATGGACGGACCAGCAAATAGTCGCGCGAACAGAGCATCAGCGGCTTCGTCTCCCTTGAATACATACTCGTTCAAGACCTCCTGCCAGCTCGTCTTCTCGATCTCCCCCTGGAAGAAGCGGAGGAAGTCTGGGTAGTACTTCTCCTTCCCGAGATATCCCTTGGCATGGTTCCACGACTTGAGCTCCGTCACGACCTGTTCATGTACGGGCAGGGTCGATCGTTGGTAGCCGGCATTCTCATCGTAGCCCTTCTGAAGCTGATCTGGTCTGGCACCGGTCCCGTAAAGGGCTAGCAGGTGGTGCGAGATCTACGTGGTTGTTGATTAGGAACGGTTCCGGTGTTAAGGTCAAGCTTAAATCACCTAGACTTACATGGTTGTGGAAGCCGTCGTTATTGAAGAAGACATGGTGCTCCTAAGGTTTGCAATGAGCCGCTATTGTAATATCTCAGATCATAAGATAACTGAATCTCACCTCAAGATCCTTCTGTAACAGTTCTGACACTTTCCTCGATGCGTCTTCGGTTTGCTTCAGCCCCAATAGCCCGGTGTTGTCGGGACTGATGTGTATCTTCGTTGATGATGCCATGCTGCTCAATCTTCGGATGCTCAAAGCAGACGGGCAACAGATGAAGCTGTTCAAAACTGGTTTGGTAGAAAGACGAACTGAGGAGAACATGTGGAGGGCATCAAAAGGAGTTATGTATATGCCGAAGAGGTCGCGGACTGGATGTAGCAGGTCACCTGTCGCGTCGTGTTAGTAATGATGGATGGATGTGCTGTGGTTGCACCCCGCTTCACATGTGCTTCGTCCCCGTACTTTGTACGCGACTTACCATCAGCTCTCAATCAGTTGGTCACAGAAATATACTTATATAGGTATCGTCGGTCCGAATCTCCGCCGAGAGGTTGAGCGCGAGCCCCGAGAGGCTTCCCCAGATTCCATGACCGTAGGGCTGAAAGTGACATCATCAAGCTTACCCAGAGACTCCGCTAACGACACCAATGCATACGCCACTTATTCAATACTCCATCAGCTATTCTTGCTTCTCGATTGGGATACCTAGAATTTTTTCGGTTGCACGAGATATGCCTCGCGGTAATATACACACTAAGTATAAGACTAAACTTAGTGGAAGATCCCCGCGGAAAGCAGTCCATAGCTTGCAGAGGTGATCCCGGGTGGTCACCACTAGGTATTTGAGCAGCAGTGATACCCAGAGGTAGCATTAGGCTTGAAGAGCATACTCCGGTTTACTTGCTACTTCCTATATTGCTCCATCAATAGCTCGCGACATCAACACCCAACAACGTCGCCATGCACCCATAACCAAGAGACTGAACGAGTACATGACTGCCATGTGCAGAAGCACCCGTCAGTAAATCACACAGCACACGATACACTGGGCTTGAGCCCCCATCTGTTCATCTACCCATCTAGTCTAATCCAAGCCAATCCACTCACCCTCTTTCATCTCGATCTCCTGCGGCTGAATAAGATCATCCAAACTCAACCCCTTCTCTCTCCCCCCAACCATCTTCGGCACTCCCAGATCCTGCCCAGCCACGTCCCACTCGATCTCCTTGACCCCATTACCCTTCTTCCCCGTCTGACCAAGCAGGTAATTAACCATGTAAACATTATCATCCGCCAACCTCCTGATCTCGTCCCTCATCCTCGTCACCGCCCTCGCCACGACCCGCAGCTCGACATCGATCTTGCCCCTGTTAGCCGACAGCCACGGCCCGTGCTTGTCGACCAGCGCCTTGATCCACAGGAGGCAGAACTCCATGTGCGGCGACTGCTCCGTCTGCGCCGCCACAAACCGCAAGAGGCGGGGCACGTAGACGGTCGGGAAGTGCTCGACGACCAGGGGGATCTCTGTGTGAGGAATAGCCTGGAAGACGCGCTTGACCAGGCCCGCTTCGTTGAGGCGGAAGGCCATGACGAGAGCCTTGAGGTAGTCCTTCTCGTGCTGCAGGACGGCGAGCGTGGAGGCGGGCGTGATCTCCATGTTCAGGTCGAAAGGGTCGAATTGGAGGGTGTCGTCGAGGCTGTAAATGAGCAGTCCCTCTGTCGACGCCGCGCAGAAGGCGTTGCCTGTCGGCGAGAAGGCGACGCCCGAGACGCGCACCTCGGGGAGTTTCTTCCTTGCGGATGGATCGCCGCGCTTCGAGCCCGGGAGGGTGGTGTCCCGACGGTCCTCGGGGTCGGAAGCGTCGCCTGAGGTGTCGATCAGGCCGTTCGGACCGGCTTCAGTGAGAAGACGACTGTTGAGGAATTCTTGAATGCCGGACAGGGAGAGGTTCACACTGACGGTGAATTTCTTCAGAAGGACCATCGTCGTGACGGAGTAGAGACAGATGTACTTGCTGTTACCGCCGGCTAGCAGACAGCTGCCGTCGGTGCTATACCGGATGGTGTTGAAGTTCTTGGTGCCCGCAACGTTTGCGGCTGTCCTCCGGTCGGTGATCTTGCGGCCACCGGATACGTCGCGGCGGCCGTCCAGCCCCGACATCTGCTCCGCCTCGGATACGGACCAGAAGGTCAGCTGTCCGTCCAGAGTGCTGATAGCTATTTGTAGCGAGTCTGGCCGGAAGGCAATGTCAAGCACATCAGCTTGTAGCTGAATCGGCTCGCTTGTCTGTGTCCGGCTGAAGATGGACCAGATGCGAGCTGTCCGGTCCCAACTGCCGCTCACTAGCACACCGCCGTTGGGCGCAAATGCAAGTGATGATACAGGGCCCTCGTGACCGGCCAGCCGGTCGAGCAGCTGTCCGGTCTGGACGGACCAGATATGAATGTCGAACGAGTCCAACGATCCTGCCGCGACAACTTCACCGCTCGGATCAACGGCCATACATGAGAATGATAACCTCGTCGGAGCCGTGAAAGTTCTGAAGTTCCGGTACCGGATGAGATCCCAAGCGCGTATTGAGCCGTCCAGACTCGAAGTGAAGAGTACGTTGCCCTTCTTTGAGAACTCGCACGCCGTAATACCGCTCGTATGCTCCGTAAATGTTACGATGCAGAAACCGGACTGGATATCCCACACCTTGATCTTTCCGTCATCCGCGGTTGTGATGATCTTCTGGCCGTCCGGAGAGTAGACGAGCGCGTTCATCGAGTCGAAGTGCCCCTGTTGCTTTAGGATATAAGACTCGGACTGCCACTCCCAGACAAGCAGCTGGCCGAGTTTCGAAGCTCCGAAGGCCAACCACTCGCCAGTCTTGTTGATCGTAACGAAGTCAATCTCGTTCTGTGAAATGTTGAGCGTATGTATCATGTTGAAGTCGGGCATCTCGTATAGCCCGAATATGCCGTTTGAGAACCCAGCGACCAACAGGTTGGAAGTCGCATGATATGCCGCGCACCTGACGGTAGCGCTGTTTTGCATAAAATAGTGCCGGTTAACTATCCTCCACCGCTCGTCTATGTCTTCGCCATCGTCGCGCATCTCCTCGTCCTCCCTGGGCTGCCGCCCGACGTATTTCCACTCGAAAACGGCACCATCTTTGCTGACTGTGTAAATTGTCTCCTGATCCTGCGAGAACCACGCTCCAATGACTGCTTGCCTGTGTCCTGACAAGACAGTCGGTACGAACCCTTCTTCCGGATTCAAGCTCCAGATCCTGGTAGTGAGATCCTTGGATGAGCTGAGGAAGAATCGCGAGTCATTCGACCACTCGATATATTGGACGTCGTCGAAATGTCCGGTATGTGTGTGATGTTTTACAAAAGGCGCAAATTCGACTTCGCCGTCGGCATTCGAGTCGGGCGTCGAGGGGACATGCCAAACCTCCAGCTTCCGGCCCAGCCCAACGGCGAAGAACCGTCCCGAGGGAGAGAACGAGAGCGCAGTAACGCGGGCCTTGAAGGAGAAGTGATAGAGTGGCACGCGCCGTGGCACGTTCGTCAGGATGGCTTGGCCATCTTCGTCGACGGAGAGGAGGAGGTTGCCCTTGGGGTTGAGGCCGATGGTAGCGATGTTCTTTCGGTGCGAAAAGGGGAGGGTGAATGACTTGTTACTGCCGGATGTTAGCATACGTGGTAATGAAGGAAGAGGAGGCGTGGCTGACATACTTCACAAGGTCGAAGACTGTAACTCTGTTCCCTACCGGTGAGTACAGATGCTCGCCGTCGGGACTGAAGAGAAGGTTGCCCTGGCAGTACACAGTCCCCAAAAGGTTGGAAAACTCGGGTGAATGTCAGTATAAGTACTCCTGTATGCGTCGCAGATATCTCTTACCTTGAAATCTGTCTTCATTGTTAGTTCAAGGCCATGCCGGCCAGCAAAAAGTTGGAAGACGTGGAGATGCTGTCGCAAACTTCAATCGCCATCCAAGGTGGGCTGCACCTTCCTCACCTTGACACAGCAAGAACTTCTGAACTTTTTAGCGGGGTCGGAAGTTCATTCCTCCTTCTTCCGAATTTGCTAGTCTGCAAGAGGAAAGGCTGGGTTGTACCCCGGCTTTCAGGGACTTGTCAGGACCGACAGGGGTCGATTCATACGGAAAGGGGGGGACCAGCCGCTGCTCTTGGCTGTGTTTGGCTGGTGCTGCTCATTGGAAATTTGACCTGGCGTGGAGACTTTCTTTCCCCTGATTGAGGAACAAGCTCCCGCGTCCCCCAAACTTCAGACTCAGGTGTCAACATCCGAATAGTAACTCCGCCTCGTTTCTTCATCCTAAGTAGCTTCAATCGCCGGTCGCAGCAACGGCTGTCGAAGATCAACGATCAAAGCGACAGTGACATAGCCTTTATCTGCTTTCGCACCGCCCACAATGGCACCAGCAGCTGCGGAGAGCGCTTCACCGATTGGCATCGCCAATCTGCCAAACCAGCGGCACAAGATCGTTGCGAAGAGGGGAGCGGCTTTCACTATTATGGTTTGTCATCACCTGCGCATAATTACTCTAGCTCAATGCGTCAGACTTGGTGCTGACCATTTTTGTCCCTCTTAGGTTGCTGGTGAATCCGGACTCGGCAAGACCACATTCATCAACACGCTCTTCTCCACAACCATCAAGAACTATGCCGACCACAAGCGCCGGCACCAGAAGCAGGTCGACAAGACGGTCGAGATTGAGATTACCAAGGCCGAGCTGGAAGAGAAGTTCTTCAAGGGTAGGATCGCCCTAGCGAGTACGTGTTGAGGGTGTGTTCTGACCGCCATATAGTCCGTTTGACCGTGATCGACACACCCGGTTTCGGCGACTATGTCAACAACCGCGATTCTTGGATGCCCATTATCGAGTTCCTCGACGACCAGCACGAGTCCTACATGCTCCAGGAGCAACAACCGCGCCGCCAGGACAAGATCGATCTCCGCGTCCATGCTTGCTTGTACTTTATCCGCCCCACCGGCCACACGCTCAAGCCCCTAGACATCGAGGTCATGAAGAGACTCTGCTCGAGAGTGAATCTGATCCCTGTTATTGCCAAGGCGGATACGCTCAGTCCGGCAGACCTCGCAAAGTTCAAGCAGAGGGTAAGTCGCAGGCCACCCGGCGCCTATTTCTGCAGCAGACACGGCCTAGACTAATCCCCCCGCGCGCAGATCCGGGCCGTCATCGAGGCACAGAGCATCAAGATCTACCAGCCACCGGTGGAGGAGGACGACGAGGCGGCTGCCCAGCACGCGCGCAGCCTGATGGCGGCCATGCCCTTCGCCGTGATCGGCTCCGAGAAGGACGTCAAGACGGGCGACGGCCGCATCGTCAAGGGCCGCCAGTACTCGTGGGGCGTGGCCGAGGTGGAGAACGAGGACCACTGCGACTTCAAGAAGCTGCGGTCTATCCTGATCCGCACGCACATGCTCGACCTGATCCACACGACCGAGGAGCTGCACTATGAGGCCTACCGCGCCCAGCAGATGGAGACGCGCAAGTTCGGCGAGGCCCGCCCCCGGAAGCTCGACAACCCCAAGTTCAAGGAGGAGGAGGAGGCCCTGCGCAAGCGCTTCACCGAGCAGGTCAAGATCGAGGAGCAGCGCTTCCGCCAGTGGGAGCAGAAGCTCATCGCCGAGCGCGACCGCCTCAACAAGGACCTCGAGCAGACCCACGCCCAGATCAAGCAGCTCGAGCAAGAGCTCGAGCAGATGCAGGGCAGTGCCGTGCGGAGCCACGGGCGCCGTTGAGCCCTCTGTTACTCACCCCCTGCTTGCTCACCACAGATGCAGCATGCTTCTTCTCGTCCCTTCGGCGTGTCTCATGGTGTTGTTGATGTGAGAAAGAAGATACAGCGCAGCCTAACTAAGGGGACCGGAGCAGAGGAGCACCATTACCCGGGAGGCCAAAAAGAAGGAGGAAGATGTCAGGGTCGTCGTCTAGCTTTGCGTAGCTCGATTTTGTCGCGTCTGCTTGCTATTCCCCCGTGTTTTGCACGCCGTTTCTTATTTACTTAGTTTACCCCCTTTTAGTCACGATGTAATTCGCCGGCCTTTGTCTTTCATGATACCAGAGTAATGAGAATTGGCTGTCATTTCCCTGAGCCACTGTTCTGTTGTCGTGTTCATACCGACTGGTTGTTATGTTTACATGCCAGCCTTATACTGGCCCCCCAGAAAAGGTGTAGTCGCACCTTGGATCCGGAGACATACTTGCCGTCCAAATCCTGAGCTTTCTGCCCTGCCCACACCGCTATGCATATACTTGTTCGTAATGAGACTCTCTCATACAAACACCAACAGGCGAATCGCCCAAAGCACTGCCGGACTCCAATAGACAATGACACAGTAAACATAGACAAACCTCTTCCCGTGTTCGGGTCAGGAGAACCGATTGAACCTCTGCAAAACCCGAATATACAACCGCTGGCATGAACTCCTCTTGCTCTCAGCCTCGCGCTGCGCTGCGAGATCATTCTCCTAGATCGCATCCATGGTCGCCCGCGTCGTCAGCTGCTCGTTCTTGTTCCCAAGCTTGCTGACCTGCAGGAAAGCATCCACCCCGTAGCCCTCCAGGCTGTGCAGCGTCAGACTGCCCGCCCAGTACTCGGCATAAACGCGGCTGAGCGGCAGACCCATGCCCAGCCGCAGGTTGGGCGGTCTCCTGGACAGCGTGGACAGCGAGTTCCCGTGGCTCGCGCCCGGGTTTATCGAATCGCCGTAGCCCGGCGGCGTCTCGTCGCTGCCGGATTCTCTCTTGGTGCTTCTGTGTTTTGTCTTGTGCGTGTGCGCCGCCCGGTGATGCTCGTCCGCGTCTTTCACCTGTAGCTCCTGCATGGTGGCGGCCATGTGTGGTACCTGGGCTAGGTTCTCCAACAGCTTCTGGGTTTGTGGTCCCTTGCTGAAGGACCACAGGTACGGCATGACCTCGTGCGGGATACCGCCGCCTTGGTCTGATACGCGGATTGTGACGTTCTGTGGTGCCTCGCAGATGGTGACCTCGATGTCTGGGAGGGTTGCTGGTCGCTTCTCTGGTGGCGTGCGCTGATACCTCTCCACACTGCTCTGGACCGAATTTCGAAGCAGCTCGCCGATGATGTACTCGAGGTGGCTGAGAATGAAGGGGAAATTGGCCTCAAGGTGGCCGTCAATCTTGATATTTGGAAGCGGCACATCTTCTCCGTACGCCTGGCGGGCGATTTCATGTATGGCCTGGCCGCAGCGCTCGACGACATCCTTGGCGACACATTTGAGGAACACTTCGCCGATGAACTCGGAGTCAGAGAGCTTCGCACCGGGTGAGAACCAGTCAGCGTGGAATGTCTCGGTCAGGGCGAGGTGTTGCTCTGCTATGACCCGTCGGGAGATGCGTGATCTCAAGATGGTGTTCATGAACTTGTCGAGGTCTTCCGACTTCATCAAGCCACCGCACTCCAGTATACCCATGGCCAGCTTGGGTATGACCGTCAAGTGCGCCTTGAGCATGGAGTTGATGGTCTTGCAGAACTTGTCGTTGTCCTCGAGGGTCTTGATCTCTTTCACCTTGCGGAAGGTGTCGAAGGCAGTGTAGTATAAATCGTAGACCTCGCTGATGTTGGAGTTGGTGACAACGACGTAGGGCAGCTGCTGCATGTCCCGGATGCGATGAGCTATCCGAGTCGGCAACTCGGTGCGGACATAGTTCGCGCTGCTGATCAGCCTGGATTCGGTCAGGGAGCGGCCGAAGACCATGAGCTGGCGAAGACTGATAGGCCTCGCCTCTTTGGCCACCCAGCTGTAGACAGCAATTGTGAGCTTGTTTTCGCTGTGCAAGAGAGGGAAGGGGGTTGCCCTTACTCATCGAGAACAGAGACAGGACGCCATTTCGGGCCCTGACTGTGCGAATGCCGGAGCTGGACCTGGGACTGAGGCTGATCTCGTGTTACGCAGAGCGTGCGCTGAAGGCCAAGCGCCGGGGTGCGACGGCAGCAGATTCCTGTCGACGACCTCAACCTGAGGGACGCAGTGGAATTCTGCAGCTTGAATGGCATACCGGCAGTTCCATACGAGAGGATATTGCAGTGATTTGGAGCTATGAAGCGTGGTGGTTTTCTGGCGCAACAGCAGTGAGGCAAGGTAGCAAGACCAATGAGTCGACTCGGCTCAGTACCGAAAGCGAACTCGGCGCTGTCACAAGCAAGTGACGCCGGAGAGGAGAAGCTGGAGCTAAGTGCCTTGGGTACAGTACCTGGTTGCCAGCTGGCATACACCATGAGTCGTCGCACCGTCTACATGACCTGCCCCTCTACGTCCTGATTTGGGATATATACCTGTACCTTACTTCTAATAGATTCGCATTGTTTGTGCTTCGAAGAGCCTTTTGAATGTCTGCAGGAGCATTTTTAGCTTACCTGCTCAGTCTTGTCCGCCTCCGACTTCCCCAGATTTGCCACACTGCATACTGTCATGGGCCCCAGGTACAGGTACCTTCCAGGTTAACAACGTCATTGGAGGGGCTCCCGTTGCTGAGGGGCCAGAAGTACCTCTCAATCACGAACTGGCTGATGTGTACATCGAGTTGAACCCCACCTTCTATCCACTCAGGGCAGTGGTCTCTGCTGCATCCTTCGATTCGGTTTTGCTGTCATCAGCGTGCGGTAAATGCCCTGTTGAGAGAGTTCTATACGTATTGTGCTCTGTGCTGTACTCCCTGGTTCTGCGCAACGACACATTCACTTCTCATTGCTTTTGTTCCCAATAAAACCTTGGTGTAAAGTCTGATAGCCTTCTTGAACCTGATCGAAGCTGTGTTGACGTACCACTAAAACTTTTGATGCCACCTGCCGGGGCAACCCATCCCACCTGCCAAACGTTGTCTTTCAGCACCGGTCTTTCTCCGTCGAGTGCAAGCCTGCAAGGCAGCTTCGTCACAGCCCGTCACTCCAAAACCTGCAGGACTGACTGCTGACTGCTACTGGGCGACACCTTCGTCTCCTACGCCTTCCACAACAACGTGTCGAACTAATGGTGAGTTAGCCATTGCCTGTGCCCGACCTCCGCTTCTACAGCTTCCCTACCTGTACCCGGCTCAGCCATTTTACTGCCCCGTCATTCCACCCATTCTCCAACTTCTTCTGCGATTATCAGACCCCGTTTATTGCTGCTCGTGCCTCGCCTCGTTTGTTTACCCTCTACACCTTTCTCGCCGCTCCCGGTCGCTGCATACCTCAACCGACCATGTCATTCCAACCTCCGCCTACGGTCGAGATGGCTAACCTGGACCTGAACGACCAGGATCCTTTCCACGCCGACGCGACCTCGCCCAACGGCATGATGGTCGATCCGGCCGAAGAGCTCGACCTAGACAGGTCCGAGAGCAATGACATCCAGCTCCTCGATGCCGATAATGGTCAAGCGGATGCGCCGCCCAGACCTGTCGCTACGGACTGTAGGTTCCAACATGTCTCCCGGCATTTGCCCGCTGTTCCGGACAGCCCCGCTGACTCCGATGTTCCAGTTGAGGCCATGAAAGAGATAGTTCTACCACAGCTCGCCGAGGAGCCCAGAATACTAGAAGATGCAGTCAACACATGGACTGTTGATTCGTGGAGGAGTCTGTCCAAGAAAGAGCATGGCCCTATCTTCCAAGCTGGTGGATTCCCATGGTACGACGAGCCATAAGAGATCCTTCCCCTTCCTGGCAACGAATGCTTATATAGACTCTTGCAGGCGCATACTGTTATTCCCATTTGGCAACAATGTTGACCAATGCTCAATATACCTCGAGCACGGCTTCGAACCGAACGCCGTCCCAGAGGACTGGAGCTGCTGTGTGCAGTTTGCGCTGGTTCTATGGAACCCCAACGATCCCAGGATATTCACCTACCACACGGCCCACCACCGATTCACCAAAGACGAGAGCGACTGGGGCTTCACAAGGTTTCTCGAGCTCAGGAAAATGTTCAATGTGCCGTACGAGGACTTTGGCAGGCCCTTAGTTGAGGACGACACAGCGAACATCACGGCCTTCGTCAGGGTCGTGGAGGACGAGACGGGTGTCTTGTGGCACAACTTCAACAACTACGACTCCAAGAAGGAGACCGGATACGTCGGTCTGAAGAACCAAGGCGCTACATGCTACCTCAACTCGCTTCTGCAATCGCTCTACTTCACCAATGCGTTCCGGAAGGCTATCTACCACATCCCTACGCAGCACGATGAGAGCATGGCCAACAGCGCCTACACCCTGCAAAGGCTGTTCTACCAACTGCAGCACTCGAACACGGCTGTGAGCACCAACGAGCTCACCAAATCGTTCGGTTGGGAGACCAGGCATATCTTCGAGCAGCAGGACGTCCAGGAGCTATCCCGGAAACTCATGGAGCGCATGGAGGAGAAGATGAAGGGCACACCGTACGAGAAGGCCCTGCCGGAGATGTTCAGCGGCAAGATAAAGACCTACATATCCTGCATCAACGTGCCGTACGAGTCGAGCCGGATAGAAGACTTCTGGGATGTCCAACTGAACGTTAGTGGCAACAAGAACCTCCTCGACAGCTTCAAGGACTACATCCAGGTGGAGAAGCTGGATGGCGAGAACCAGTACTTTGCCGGCGACGAGTACAAGCTACAGGACGCCAACAAGGGCGTCATCTTCAGGAGTTTCCCCGATGTGCTGCACCTCCAGCTGAAGCGATTCGAATACGACATCCAGCGCGATACCATGATGAAGATTAACGACCGATACGAATTTCCCGAGGAGTTTGATGCAGCGCCTTACCTGGATAAGGACGTAGACATGTCAGAATCATGGGAATATCAACTGCATGGCGTTCTGGTACACAGCGGAGACCTCAACGCAGGTCATTACTATGCGTTCCTCAAGCCGAACAAAGAGGGCTGGTGGTACAGGTACGACGACGACAAGGTCACCAAGGCCACCAAGCGCGAGGTGTTGGAGGAGAACTTTGGTGGCGAGTATCGGTCGCCGAACGCACAGGTCCGGGCGGCGGCGGCTAAGAAGGCGCCGGTCATGCGGCCTAACAGCGCCTACATGCTTGTGTACATCCGAAAATCGAGGCTTGACAAGATCCTCACGCCTGTGACGGCTGAGGACACACCCGCACACCTTCGTAAGTGGCAAAACCCTTGTGCCATGGGTCGGAAGGAACGGCTGCTAACTTTGACGCAGAGAAGCGATTTGAAGAGGAGATTGCGGCCAGAGAGGCCAAGAGGAGGGAGCGCGAGGAGCAACATCTGTACCTCGGCGTCAAGGCCATCACAGAAGCTACCTTCGAGCAACACGGCAGTACAGACTTGGGATTCTTTGACGCTGATCCCAACGACGACCCGGCAGCGCCGCGGTACTACAAAATGCTCCGAACAACCACCATGGCAGAAGTGGTGGATCACATTGCACAGGACATCGGCCAGGACCCACGACGAGTGCGTCTGTGGATCATGGTCAACCGCCAGAACCGTACGATCCGACCAGATCAGCCGGTCACAGAACTGCGCCTGACAGTGGAGGAGACATACGGGCGCCTAGCGGCGCACCGGGATTCTGCCCTCCGCGTGTGGGTAGAGGTAGCTGAGGAGGTCAACTCCGACGGCGAGGCAGTATGGCCGACTTATCAGAAGAACGCGGACGGAATCGTGGTCAAAAATGACCTGATCCTGCTGTTCCTCAAGTGGTTCGATGTGGAAGCACAGTGCCTCAGGGGCGCGGGCCATGTTTACATCAGCAAAGAGAAGAAGGTGGAAGAGCTGGTCCCCATCATCATGAAGAAGATGGGCTGGGGTGAGAAGCTTCCGCACGACGAAAAGATCCAGCTGTGGGAAGAGATCAAGCCTACCATGATTGAGAGCCTCAAAGGGAAGCAATCGCTCAAGGCCGCAGAGCTCCAGGACGGCGACATCGTCTGCTTTCAGCGCGTCCACGAGCGGAAGTCGCGTCTGGGACTGGGCGACAACAAGTCCTCCGAGGAGACGCACAAAACATCGGACCGGTATGAGGACGCTCGGGAATACTACGACTTCTTGCAGAACAAGCGAGCAGTCAGGTTCCATCCTCACCCCACCCGGTGCGACCCGAACGACTACCAGCCATTTGACATGGAGCTGAACGGGAAGATCAGCTACGACAAGATGGCAGAGAGGGTCGGAGAGCGGCTCGGCGTGGAGCCGACACACCTTCGGTTCTACACGGTCAACAGCACGACTGGGAACCCCAGAGCAGCCGTGAAGCGAGGACCAAACCAGACCTTGTTGGGCATCCTGCAGCCAGGCGGGTACGGGCAGCTCAACATGAACCAGAGGACGGATGCGTTGTATTTTGAGGTGCTGGACATCAGCTTATCAGAGCTGGACACCAAGAAAAACATCAAGTTGACATATCTTACCGAGGGAATCACGAAAGAGGTAAGTCAAGGACACATGCACGGCGCTGTGTGGATACCATTTGTTGCTGACACCTTGTGCCAGGACTACTACGACCTTCTCGTGACCAAGAGCGGTGTCGTCGAGGACCTCATCCAGACTCTGATCAAGAAAGCCAAGATTCCCAGCGAAGAGGAAGGCGGCAAGATCCGCGTGTACGAGACCAGCACCCACAAATTCTTCCGGGAGCTGGAGCGGACCTATCCAGTGATCAGCATCAACGACTACACCAGTGTCGTGGCCGAGCGGATACCGCAGGAAGAGCTGGATGTCCAGGACTCGGCTGCATATATCAACGTCTTCCACTTCCAGGGCGAGCCGAGCCGCGCTCACGGCATGCCGTTCAGGTTCCTTCTCAAAGAGGTGAGTGCAGTGAGCCCAAGGAGTGAGTCATGTAGTCGGTTACTGACAGCGAGGGGAAAATCAGGGCGAAAAGTTCTCGGACACTAAGAAGCGACTTGAGAAGCGGACGGGCCTCAAGGGTAAGAGCTTCGAGAAGATCAAGTTCGCGGTAGTGCGAAGGGCCCATTATTCGCGGCCACAATATCTTACTGATGGTGAGTGTCTTTTCCCCTCGGATGGTATTTAATACATAATAAGCAGTCGCTGACGCGGTAACAGACGATGTCTTGTGGGACATTGCCACGACCGAGGACGACTTCCTTGGACTTGACCACGTCGACAGGACGAGGGCCGTGCGTAATGGCGCCGGAGACCTCTTCCTCAAGGGTTAGGCCCCGCTGAAGCGACGCTCTTCAGCTTGTATGACTTGTGCGTGTGCTGTTGCTGTTTACATATGCCCACCTCCTGCGAGTAGACCCTATTTGTGCCCGGATAGCCAGCCGGTGGGAACCCAGCGGCGCATGGACTGGAAGATGGTCGGTCGGTGTGTCTAGTGCTTTTACCTTTTGGAGAGGGGCAGTGTTGCGGCTGCATGAAGTTGAGTCAGGGGGCTCTGACTCCGGAATGGCGAACGGGAGGGATGGTCGCCGGGGGACGGTCGTATAGGTTACTCACCGTCACTTACTGTGAGGACGGGGTGTTCATGTGCATAAAACGGGAAGCCAGTATTTCTATGCCGGCAGAGAATAGAAAGACTTGTTTGGTTAAGAACACCGGTGTATTCTCCATTGGGAGGGAGTGTAGCCATCAAAAAGGGATCTTCCGCCCATGTGAGCCCCCGGTCTGGCCCGTGCCAAGACATGGCCCACTCGAAGAACGGCTCCCGGCTGGGCGGTATTTCACGGCGCAAATATTTCTCGATAAGATACGGCGCCCGTCACACTCGCCTTGATTATCGCAAACCAGCACTGCCATCTTGCGCCCCTACGCGAACAACCCCGCGACTCTCCTCTCCGCGCCTTCAGGATGAACAACCTACCAGGTGCCAGCGCGCCCGCTGGCGGGCAATACGACCCCAACGATCCGAACGTCAAATGGGTGCGCACCGTTCCCCTCGACCGCACCAGCAGTATGCGCCTGACAGAAACATCTCGCTAACCATGAACCCCTGACAGCTCTCGAACATGATGGAGTCCTGCTACGCAAAGACAGCCATGGCCGGCGTGGCGGGCTTCGGTCTAGGCGGCATGTTCGGCATCTTCATGGCCTCGGTGTGTATCTCCGCCTTTCCCCATCCCCCTTTGCCCCCCTCCGCCTCTACTCCCACAACCGTGTTTCCCAAGACTGACAATGTTTCCCTTGTTCTACAGATGGCATACGACACCCCCTTCCAAACAACTCCCCAAGGCACCACACCCGTCTCCTCTCTCCCCCTAAAGAAGCAGCTCGCCCACGGCTTCAAGGACATGGGCAAGCGGTCCTACAGCACGGCCAAGAACTTCGGCGCCGTCGGCGCGCTGTTCTCGGGAATAGAGTGCGGCATCGAGGGGCTGAGGGCCAAGAACGACCTGGGCAACGGCGTCGCGGCGGGTTGTCTGACGGGGGCGATATTGGCGAGGAACGGCGGCCCGCAGGCGGCGGCGGTGGGGTGCGCGGGTTTCGCGGCGTTTAGTGCTGCTATTGATACTTGGATGCGGATGCCTAAGGATGAGTAAGGAGGGTGCGGCGAGAGGTCCGGGGCCTGGAGGGTTTGGCAAAGGTGTGGATGTGGCTCTTCGGCTTTGAATGGACATTGGGGGTAGCGATATGGCTGTGTGGATAAGAGAGCGTTTGGTTCGCTGCCTGTACGAGGCGGTTGTATATTGCGGCATTGTAACGGCGTTGGGAGTCATTTGCCTAGGGGCGTGGTCTGTATAGATGAGGCTCCAGCATAGAGCAGGCGTGGCGTGGCTTCGGTTCGCCAAGATGCCATAGATGGGACAGGACGGGGTCAGTTACAGAACTCTCTGCTTAATGTCATGTATTAGAACTGTAAGGTATACACACCAGCGACAGACGGCCATATGAGTATAATACAACCAATAAGTCTAATTCGTTAAGTGGAGGCTGTCCATGAGCCCACAGATCCTTTTGAGTCTGACGCTCCTCCGTCTTAACATGGCGCGACCTTTTCCTCACAGTAGCCTCAATCATTTACATCACGTTCATTCCCAATAGAGGCTCTTCCTTTCTTCCAGCGCCTTGCGAGAAACGAGAACCATATAGGACCAACCCTTAAAGACGAAACGACGCTCGCACCCGCATAGTAGGTCTTGCTCAGGAGACTCGACCATCATTCTCACCTCACGCCTCTCACAGAGCCTTGTAAACCTTGAAAGCCCCAAACTCCCAGTACGCATCTGTAAACGCCTGCGGATAGTTCGCAACCCAGTCAGAGCACGTGCTCGCACCTGTATCACACCGTTAGCCCAGTAACCACGTAGCACAACGCAACCCCTTTTCCCATGTCTGGGATCACTCACATCCACTATCATTCCACGTCGCCTCGACCAGGTCTCCACAGAGATCGATATTCGCAATGATACTCTGATTCCGGAAGTGATCCCCGATGTCGCAGTCGGTACTCGGAAAATCAGCAAACGCCTCTCCCCAAGTACTCGGATCGGGCGTCGCTCCGCCTTCCACATCAGCCGGCAACTTCCCCCTAAGCCAGCTCCAGATCCTGATCCCGGCGTCCCTCAGCTCGACGGCCATAACCCCCCCTCCCCCTTGGTTAAACGCCTTCCCGTACGTGGCCGCGCTCCCGGCCTCGACCCCGCACCCGGTGTTGCTGTTGGTCCCGTTGTAGCAGTCGCCCTGGCCCGCGGTGCCCGTCATCAGGCGCCTGACGCCCGTCATATCGCACCCCTTCGCCGTGTGCAGGCTCGCCGTGTTGCCGCTGTCGCCTTGGTTGGTGGCCTCGAAGACATCGATCTCGCCGTTGGCGGGCCAGACGTTGGGGTCCGGGTCAGACAGCCAGAGGGCCGGCCAGGTGCCGCAGCCGAAGGGGGTGTGCACGACGTCGAAGAGGAAGAGGGTGCCGACCGGGTACTGCGTCTTGGACTCGACGCGGACGGAGAAGCGGCCCGTGGACGCGTCCGGGACGGAGGCGTTAGTTACCGAGGTGTCGACTTTAAGGACGGCTGTGGTGGCGGAGGCGTAGGTTAGGTTCTGGGGTGTGTTAGCGATCAAGGATGGGTAGTTCGGGGTTTGGAGATAAGTACATATTGCGCTGCCATCTCCTTGGGAACATAGTGGACGAAGCCATGAGCTGAGCAACGGTTAGCGTCAGATCTCGTGAGGGGCGAAGTGAGGCGATATCTTACCGGGGTCGTAGCCCGTGTAGTAGTTAAAGTTGTCGAAGAATGTCTGGCCCGAGTCTTTGATGTTGTTAGCTTGAGGGTGCTTCGACGAGTTTGGACTGCGCGGGATCTTTACATGTCTCAAGCAGGGTGTAGTTGACCGCCGAGTAGTCGGGATACGCATTCGCACGATTCTTATTGCGCGTGACGACCACAGCAACGGGGACGACGATAGCAAGTATGAGCACCAAAGCTACAGCCGTCCATGTGCGCTTCTTCTGGTACCATGGACTGGGGTACCTCTCGCGACCGTAATCCATGACCGGAGCTGCAGCCGGTTCTAGCGCCGGTAGCCGATGATGCGGGTCGCCGTACGCCGAAGACTGATACGGCGGAGGCTGGTATGGCGGAGGCTGGAACTGTGAGTTGTCTTGGTAGTTGTTGCGGCCGTAGCGCTGATCGTCATCCGGGTAGGGCGAGTCGATCTCGGCGTGGTCGTCGAGCATTATATCCTCGACCGGTTTACGACCCCTTCTCCCTGAACCACCCCAGTCGTCACCCCAGTCTGCACGTTGGTGGCTTGCCATAACAGCGATATTGATAAGCTCCTTCCCGGTCATGCAGGTGCACCAGGCAGCCTGGAGTCTTGAGTTTTGCCGGTTGGGGGCGTTCCTGGGTAAGATAGGGCAACGTCCACGCCGCACGCGTATAACTGGCCTGCGCTGAGGTCCGATTTTCTGATTCGACCGGCTGAAAATTGTAAAGAGGCCGCTCCTTCCAACAAAATCTTTTGCAGGTCTGTCGATGTTGCCCGGATTGCGTTATCGGTCTTGCGTGAAGTTGGTATGCGCCGTCCGGATTAAGGAATACGGACTGCGCCGCAACGATACGAGGAACTCAAGCGGGATGCTCGGCACTCAGATTCAGATGTTTTTAGAGGACGACCTCGTATCAAATCAGATACTGGGATGTAGAAACTGAAGGGGTCCTGCAAGGTACTGAAGGGGGCCTTGGAAGGCACGCCTCGACTACTACATATACGCCGGGCAGACCATAAATCCCTGAAGCCAGTGACGCGCGTATCCCCTCCACTTGTTCGGGGAGCCATCCAGGCACTGCCAGGATAACACTCATAAGCTGAGTAGCGATTTTCCTGTATAGTGGACCCCATAGCAGTCTTCACCTGAAGATCTGTGACCATCAACTTTTCCTCAAACAATGTGAATTGAGAAAACTGGACCGCTGAAGAGATCGTAAAAGGAAAGGAGGGAATGGGGTGACCGCCAACGATTATGGAGACCGACGGCGGTGATGGATCCCTCATACCTGGGCCACTGCTCTGCTTGGCGATATTGCACGTTGTCCGTGAGCTCAACAATGTCCAACGAGTTTCCTCAAGCCATGGTACAACTTCTCTGTTGATTCGGTTGGTATTCAGCGTCCGCTTCCATTCCGCAAGCTCAAGCAGGTCCGTTGCCGGACCAACAAGTGTGGCTCAGTCCTGCCGGCCCATTTACCCCTACATTGCGCGCATCGGTTTCACAAGGCTGTGCTGTCAACGTAGTCACTTAAGCTTATGGCAACTTCACACTGGTAACCTGGAAGTCTACAGGTTATGGCACCATAGATAGGTGTTGGACTACTCTGACGCCGAGGCGAGAAGCTGGATGCAGCGACAACATGCAATGGCACGGCGTCATGTCCACCGAACATACGTGGGTGAACCAGATAATGGGACGCTCAAAGTCTCACTTTATACGCCGCCCACCTAGAATAGCACGCAACCTATCAGACAATCTAATCATCATCCTCGTCCACACGGGCGCGCTTCGCCCTCCCAGCATCCTCATCCAATCCGTAGGACCGCTTAGCAGACGAGCTCTGCTCGACTTCAGACAAGAACTTATCCACATTGAAAGGGTCCGCCGCCTCCTTCTCGAACTGCACCGGTCCCTCGCGCGGCTCGAGCTCATTAGCCCCCTTGAACGTGCCGCGTCCCAGAGCCTCCCCGAACCGGCTCGACTTCTGGATCCTCGACATCTCGGCATCCCCGCCCGCCTCGTCGTCGTCATCCACATTAGCCCGGGGGCGATAAATGCTGCTGATGGCGTCCTGCGCCGCAAACAGCGGCTTGTCGTACGGCTGGTCCTCGTTGAACCCGCTGTCGAAACCGGACGACTGGTTGAACAAGCGGGAGTCGTACATGCTCTCCGAGCTCTGCGTCGGCTTCGCCAGCCCCAGCGCAATCTTCTCCGAGATGTCCCGGTTCTGCTCTCTCGCGAGCACCTGAATCCGCCTCTCGGCTCCCATCCTCGACTGCCTGAGCTTCCTCTCTTCCTCTGCCCGCCTCTCCCGTCTAGCCTTCTCCCTCTCCCTAACCTCCGAGTCGTCGCTGTCAGACGCCGAGCCCGAGTCGCTGTAGCTACCAGACCTGGATCGAGACGACCTCCTCCTGCCGCCACCACCAGCCCTCTCCTCCCTCGCCTTCTGGGCCAACATCCGTAGATGCTCCTCCTTCTGCGCTCTCTCCTTCTCGGCAAGCCTCTGCTGCATCGCCGCCCTCTGCCTGACCTCCTCTCTGGCATGCCTATCCGCCATGAACAGCGCCTCGCTGAACTGCGCAAACTTGTCATTGATCTCCACATCCTGCAGCCCCCTCCCGTCAGCCGCCAACCGTTTATCAAGCGGCACCGTGTAACCCTTGGGATTCTTCCAGTTCGATACGGGAGGCGGTATCCGCCACGCCTCCTGGTCCTCGGCCGTCAGCTTCCTGGGAGGGGAATGCATGACGGGCGGCGGCGGGCTCGGCGGTCCCCTGGGGATCTTCTTGTGCTTGAACTTGGGCGGCTCCATCGGGTCCCTCTGCCGCTCCACAATCTTCATGATGCGGTCCTGCTTCTTGCTATTGTCCCCCATCTGGTTGCTCGGCGTATACCGCACAAACGTCGGGTCGCGCCGCCCGCCCACGTTGACGTTCTTGGGCTTCTGCGACGCCACCGCGCCGGACACGAGCTTGGCCAGGGCCTCCTGCGTCCGCTGGGCCGTCGCCTGCACCTCCTCCTCGCTCGGCCTCGCGAGGTCGATGTCCCCCGCGTCGGCGCGCTGGCGCAGCGGGATCAGGTCCTTGAACGACGCGTGGATGATGCGGCTGTCGCTGTGGCCCTGGCGCGCGATGGCGTCGAACTTGACTTTCCCCTCGGCGTCGACCTGGATCGCGAGCGCGTTGTTGGCCGTCTGCGTCTTCCTGCCCATGTCGAGCGGGTATTGGGCGACCGGGATCTCGGGGAAGGCGCCGCCGTCGCCAAAGTCTTCTGGTGCGCGCGGACGCCATCCTGCTCGCTGGCCGTAGGGGGGTGGACCTGTTCTCTGTAATGAAACCAGGCGAGTCAGTGACGTCTCCAATACTTGGAGCTCGAGAGGTAAAACGGGTGACTTACCCTTAGGACGATCTGGCTCTCGTCGATCTGGCCTGGTCCGACTATTCTGGGTCCCCTTGTCTGGGCCCGCGACGGTATGTCCTCATCTTCGCCCGTGTATTTCGGTTTCGGTAGAGCCCGCGCAAGTCCTGCGGCTAATGAGGTCATTTTGGCTCTGATGTGCGGAAAAGGCGACGTTGAGAAGTGGAAGCGGAACTTTTCTGCCTTGATGTTTGTTCCAGCTGTGATGATTTCAGTTGGGGCCAGAGTATAAAGTTACTGGCCAATCAGTGGCTAGCGTGGCATTTGTGGCGCCGGGGCTGACACCGTCCATCTTCAAGCACCTCTCCGTCCTGGGTTAAGGGTGCGCACATACCTTACTGCATACTATGAAGCTTCATAAAACAGATATGAGCCAGCAGCAATTAGCTGTTAAGATCTGGTGGAAAGTCATCTCGTTTGAGATTCACCTTCTAGAAGCAAGGTCTGGCCTGGAGTACGCGCAAAGGGGAGATTGTCACTTGGTCAGTGTGAAGGTATATATTACTCAATGGATCATCACATTCAGTTATTAAACCAGTCTCCGTCTACCATAGCACATGCCTCGTCATTCTTGACGTGCCCTTATAATACAACCAGATGCACCGACCCATCCACCGCTTTCGCGGAGCGCCTCGCCAAGAAACCCACGACAGATATGCGACTTAGACGTAACCCTTGCGAGCACCCTGTACCTCGGGTTAGCAGAGAAACGTGGACCTCAAAGGATGTTGCGCGTAAGATGCATACCTGGAAGAAGAACCTCACGATAAACACCTGCAGCGCCCCCATGGCGATAACCAGACAGCACTGGATCAAGCTAAAGTTGAAGATCCTGCTCTCCGTACTCCGGACGGTGCTAAAGTTCCTGTTCTCGCGCGTCCGGAAGTACTTCTGGTTGCGGGTGATGGTCGACAGCTGGCCCGACAGCTTGAAGAGCGACTCCTCGAGCGCCGAGGTCAGCAGAGGGTCGCTCCCTTGCTTGGCCGGCAGGTCGACGCGCGCCTCGTTCTCCACCGCGATCTCGAAGTCGACCGTCTTGTCGGCAAAGGTGCTCATCTCGTTGTTGAAGCAGAACTTGTACTCGCCGACGTCCTGGGCAGTGAAGACGAAGTCGCCCTGCCGCTCCTTTTCGCCCTCGAGCATCACCTTGCCGCCCGGACCCGTGACTTCGTAGTCGACATCGAAGGAGCCGCCTGCTTGTACCTGGAAATATAGTGTCAGGCTATGTCAGAAAATGCCTGGGTAATTGGGGGTATACTAACAGCAAAGTAGAAGGCAATCTTCTCCCCCTTATTCTTGGTCGCGGTGAAGAAGCACGCCTTCTCGTTCGGCGTCAGCTTGTAGGTCAATGCCGTGGCTGAAACCTGGGCGACAAAACAGGCCAGAAGGCCGTACGCTATTAAAGGCAGTTGCATTGTGTGTTGTGTTGGCGAGGATCACTGATGAAGCAAGCCGTCACGCGAGTCGGAGACCGTGTCCTGCCAAATTGACAAGATGGCTTTTGGGCACACGGCAGAATTTCCACTACCGACTGGCCCGTGCACTAAAGGGGATAGGTGCCGGTACGTACCTGGTCCACGCCAAGTTTGAGCTCCCTTGGGCTCCCTTGTTTCAGGACCTGGCAGTGGCCAGTTAGTTAGCTAGGGACTAGCGCTAGCGATAAGAACGATACGAACCGCTTCCCGCCCCAAGGCCTAGTGATGTCAGAGCCCAGAAGCACCTGATACCCTGGTCCGTCGCGCATCATCGAATGCTTGAAGCATCAAGCCACAAAGCACATGCCGTCCGCTGCATTCCATGCTGCTGAAGGTTTGCGCCAGCATTTGCAGCAATAAAGGTGCATACTTGTTTGCTGGGCGCGCAGTCCTTGGGTTCAGCCACCCTTGCTCTCTTCCTCTCCTCTTCAACTCGCCAACCAAGAAGAATCGTACCGTCTCTCCCCTTCCCCATCTTGACGTTACTACCAGTCGAACTTTGTGACGGTCTGTTGATGCTCTCATAAACTCGCACAAATGGCACTGCCAGAGACGAACATTGCTCGGGCTTCGTCCCTCTTGCTACGGCTTGTGTCCTACTTCTTCTTACGATGGGCTCTGATTCCTGTGAGTAGCGAGAGACGCGTGTATATATACTCTACGAGCAAAGGAGAGCTGCTAACGTCACGCTAGTTCCTCCCTGCGATAGCTTTCACTCTCTTCGCGATCTATGTGCCGTCTTTCATCCAGAGCTACAGAAATGAACCCGAGTACCAGCTGGTCGACGAGATTGACGTAGCAGTGACAGATACAATTGCCAAGCCAGATACACCAGCCGATGGGGCGACCCCGGCTCCAGATCAGGAAGGAGAAGTTGTGGCGGAGGAGGTGGACGTTGTAGAGACGCTATCCCTCGAGAAGCGGGATTTGAACCCGATCAAGACCCTGCTCTCAGGCGTGCCCAACCCGCGCAGCCTGGCTCTATCCGCGCTTGCCTTCCTGACAAATGCCGCCATAATCGGCATGGTTGCCGACCGCGTGTTCAGCGAGCACCGCCACACTGGAGACGACTTGTCCTTCGTACGACCGGGCTACATCTCGGACAACCAAGCGAAGCTTCTGATCCGCGAGCCTGACCAGACCAAGATGCCCATCACCGTCGAAGTGCACATCAAGGATCCACAGCCTCCATTTGACAACCCGTCGTGGCAGAATGCTGGTGGAGTCAGGTGGACGACCGAGGAAACGGACTGGACCGCTGTCGTCGAGATTCCTCTGAGACATTCAAAGCAGCGGGTGTACGAATGGAGGACGTCGAATAACCACTCAGGAGAGCTCACAGCACCGCCGAGACCAGGCCACGTAGACGAGCTTCATGATGGACGGTTCACGTTTCTCGCTTCGTCATGTATGGTCTCGCGCCTCCCGTACAACCCGCTCGACCACCCCCTCTCCATTCCTGGTTTGCGATACCTCGCCAAAGTCCTTCCCTCCCTCAACGCACAGTTCATGCTATTCATGGGCGATTTCGTCTACGTTGATGTCCCACGGTGGTGGGGCAAAAAGGTATCGGACTACCGTGCAAAGTACCGTCAGGTCTACGCATCTCCAGAGTGGCCTGCGGTCGGGCAGAACTTGAGCTGGATCCACGTCCTGGACGACCACGAGATCTCGAACGACTGGGACAAGAACACCACCGGCGTTTACAAGGCGGCCATCGACCCATGGGACAATTACCATAAGCACGCCAACCCCCCACTCGCAAAGCAAGCTGGCGCCCTGTCAGCGAGGCGGACGGCGACTTACTTTGAGTTCACCCAAGGCCCGGCCAGCTTCTTCCTCCTCGACACCCGCACCTACCGTTCAAGCAACAAGCTCCCAGCCAACTCAACCGAGAAGACTATGCTCGGCGCAGAACAGCTTGAGGACTTCCTCGCCTTCCTGAAGAAGCCGGAGCCCAGGGGCGTCAAGTGGAAGATCGTCGCGTCCTCGGTCCCCTTCACTAAGAACTGGCAGGTCAACACTCGGGACACGTGGGGCGGATTCCTCGTCGAGCGGAAGAAGATCCTCGAGGCCATGTGGGAGGCAGGTGCTAAGGGCACTGGCGTCGTCGTGCTGTCCGGAGACAGGCACGAGTTCGCAGCGACCAAGTTCCCGCCCCCGGCCGACTCCGAGTGGCCCGAGGCGGCGTCGGTTTACGAGTTCTCAGCCAGTCCGCTGAGCCAGTTCTACTCGCCTATCCCGACTTATCGGCAGACGGATAATGAGGATGTGAAGATCAAGTAAGCGGTGATGCCCAACATTCCAAAGCCTCAGGTGCTAACAGATGCCAGGTATATAAACAAGGGCAACTCCAAGTTCGGAGCCGTCACCATCGAGACTCACGAAGGTGGCGTCCAGAGCAGCCTTAAGTACCGCCTCTTTGTCGACGGCAAGGAGGTCTGGAACACGGTCGTTCTCTCGTCGCCGCCCGTCGAGCAGGACAAGGGTTTTGGCTCGATCTGGGATAGGTTCAAGATCGGCTAATACCCGCACCGTCGCGTGTCGATGGGACGGCACATGCCCCGAGATGGGCACCGAGTGCAGCTATGACGCAGAGGCTGGTATTTCGAATATATTCTTCCCCCTTTTGCCGCTGCTGTTTGCTTCGGTTTTTTTCATGGCAGCGCGCGCACCGGCCTGGCTCATCGGTTCAGGAATACGTGGGGAATACCCTTCACAGAGTTCGTTAGAAGTAAAAGGTTGGTTTTAGACGCGGAAACTGGTGGTAATGGAACCACAACCTCCTCGCCATTGGACAGGATGAGATGGATGGTATAAGATCATGAATCACGGATTTGCTTTTATTTCAATGCGTAATGTGTTTGTATTATGTCAATTTGCCCTCTAGCGACAGACGACCCTGTGGTACTTATCCATCAGAATTCTTCCAAACAAAGCAGATCGCACTCTAACCGTGCATTAACCAAGTATTAGCCCACACACGGCATGGATCTGCCGAAGTCACCGTAAACAGTCCGATGCGCGGTGCGAACAGTCATCCGATTTACCAGCAACACAATTCCCCATCCGTCTGTTCCAGTCGACAAGGTAATCGCCATATCGTCGTATCGTCATGTACGTCCCATCCTTCGCACACCTTACGCCGTCAGCCTCGTTAAATCCAGTTGCCGCCATCCTCATGGGGCCCCCGTCCTTGGGCTGCAGCAGACCTGGACAAAGGTAGAAACTGCGCTCGTGGAGGCTTCAAGAAGGCTTTGATCGATTCTCGGACGCTTGTGCGAGTTTGCTGTTGCTTTTCCCACATGGAAAATGAAACAGGGGATGCCGGGAGTTCGACTGGTGACTGCGCCGTTTGTATCCCTGAACACTCACTATGAGATGCCTGTGACCCGTCTAGATCTTCAAAAGCAGTAACGGCGACATAGGCCGGAGAAGTCGTAAGTGCTTCGCAAAGTGTCGCCGGGTTCGGTTGTAGCTTGTTTGAGATCTCCGTCCTTGGGATATCGTGTGCAGGTGCTTGGTACGGCCCCTCATGCTGATGCATGGATCGTACAGGTGCCGGTTTACTCCTGGAGCGGTCTGGGAGCTTCCGTCTCTTGACCCAGAAGAATAATCCAATACCAACAAAGACGACGATGGCAGCAATGACTGATCCTGCGATTACCCCAGCACTCCTGGCTGCAGCCCCTGTCTCTGCTCTTGCTGTAGCGTTTGCTGCGGCCGTGTCCGTGAATGATTGAAGCGTAGTCGTCCTAGTTGAGTCAGCAGTAGCTGTCGCAGTCGTCGAAGTATGGGCAGTTGTCGAAGCAGACGCCGTACTGATAGCCGCCTTGGTCTTCTGAGAGACAAGCGACGTGTACGCAGCCTGGTTCTTTGCCATTGCACAGTACGGAGCACCATCCGAACGAGAGGCACACTCGTACCCAAGCGGACAGCATGTCGAGTTCCCACATGACGAAAGGTCTGAGTCCAACGCGGTCGTCAAGATAGGACTGCCGGGATGGCCCGCAACGTTCATCAACCCGACATCGCAGGTAGTCGGTGTGATGGCATTGCAGGTTTGTCCGTTTGGGCAACAGAGGGCGGTGGTGTTGGACGCAAGTACAATACATTTGCTGCCAGGGGAACAGCAGAAGTTGGCGGGAAGACCCTGGCCGCAGGCACTGTAGCCTTTCAAGCACTGGGGAGCAGCGACCGCTCTCGTGAGGACGGTCATCCCACGGAAGAGGAGCATGGCAGATACATAACAGCTTTGAATAGTAGTTCAAAAATCAGTGGACAAGGGGAAGACATGGCGGGAGACGCAAGTTACGAAGCACGCGAGAATATAAGAGGGAACACCGTTTCCGAGCCATCACTAACTACAGTTGACCCTCAAGCCACTTGTGAGGACCGCATTGCCGCGCGGATGTCGATTCAGAGGAAGGAGACAACAAGCTAGAGCCGCACCATAGTGGAGAGACGAATATTTGATGAACCAACATACCCTCCTTCAATACCTAGCTTGGGGGCGCACAGCTCAAACAACAGGGTTCCAGATCGGGCTGCAACGAAGCGACATACCCTCAGTTCTCATATGGGGAGGATTTGGTGGCGCCTATTTGATACGACGCTCTCTGGCTCCAGGCTGTTGGGAGTTTGCGGCGAATCATGACGTGTCAATAATCGCCGGTTCCAAGCTACCGGTAGCGACACCATGGCGATGCACGTTGGACCGTCATGTAATGTTGGGTAAGTCTTGAAAGGCCGCGGCTCCCTTACCTTCGTTCTAGGATGTTGCCAAACTCGAAGTGGCGACGTCCGCCAAGATGCGATGCGATGTTCAATATCGAGGTATGGAACGCTTGTGAAGTGCCGAGTGGCTGCTCGGATACAGGAATAGCAATGAATAAACTAATGCAATATCGAATTATGCGATCCAATTAGTACCGAGGCATTGGCAGCTGAGGAGAGTACTCTTACAACATGGTACGATTTGGTATAATGCGGCTTGTGAATACATCTCCGTGATAGAAGCAAGGCAAATACAGTTCGGCAGTTCTCTTTTGCGTTGCGATCATGAGGCGCGTCTTAGGATCCCAGGGCCAATTGTTCAGGGTTAGGTACGAATTTGTTCTCTCGTCAAGGGTGCATGAGACGCTTCTTTGAGACTGGCACTGACACTCTTCAAGGCCACGGCTTTCAAGGCTTCGGCCCATGCATCTCAAGCCAGGTCTCCGCTATGAGACCACTGAAGCTGCTGCGAGCAAGCCTTTTCGGCTTGATGAGGGACCACGTAACCCTGCTGTGAAGATTATCAACCAAGGCATTTCGGTCGAATCAGGTCCCCGTAGCAAAAGGAATTACCTGCCGGGTCTATGGCTTCGGTAGGTCTTAGTGAGATTACCTGTCGGGTACACTTCGACTGACAGCATTTCTCCCACAGCGACAACTGCAGATGTATGGAATGTGTCAACCAGGATACGATGCAGAGAAACGTAGAGACCTTCAAGGTACTGGCCCTGCTATCTCTAGCCTTGACATAGAGATGGTTAGACTGATGCCTTTCGCAGATACCACCTACTATAACACCAAAAGACGTCAGATGGCAGCGAGACCATGAGGGAGGTCTTAGGGTAACCTGTGAGTACTGATTGTCAGCTAGGAAATCTGACTCTGAGTTGACCGTTTTACGCTGATAGGGCCTGATGGTCATGAGAGCCAGTACCCCTGGCGATTCATCAGCAACTACCTAGATCATGACTACCAGGAGTTAGATGATCCAAAGTCAGTGATGTACTCAAGGACGCACAGTCAGTAGCTTACCATATCTCAGGCCTATATTCTTCGATGGGAAGATTGCGGAAAATCCGCCTTCGGTGGACTACAACCGCGTCATGCTGCCCGACGACTCTGGTGTCGCTGAGTTGCTGGAGAAGATAGTACGTCAACTTCCCGGGAAGTCAGCCCTTCTGTTACTAACTATCGCTCAGAAAAGACACGGGTTTGCTTTCGTTGACAACACCCCGTACGAAGACCCGCAGGACACAAAACGGCTGCTGGAGCGTATATCATTCATACGCGAGACTCACTACGGCGGGTTCTACGACTTCACCCCCGACCTGTCCATGGCCGACACAGCCTACACCAACATCGCCCTCCCGGCGCACACCGACACGACCTACTTCACCGACCCCGCAGGCCTCCAGTCGTTCCACCTCTTATCTCACACTCCCGCCCCAGGTAGCGCTGCCGCCCCGGACGGAGAGTCCGGAAGCGAGGGACCCCAGGGAGGAGCATCGCTCCTCGTCGACGGTTTCGCCGTCGCAGACGACCTGAAGCGCAACCATCCGCACCTCTACAAGATCCTGGCCAAGGTCCGGCTACCGTGGCACGCGAGCGGCAACAAGGGCATCACGATCGCGCCGGACAAGCGGTATCCCGTGCTCGAGCTCGACCAGGACACCGGCGAGCTGCACAGGATCAGGTGGAACAACGACGACAGGGGCGTCGTGCCCTGGGACGACGAGTACTCCCCCGAGCAGTGGTACGAGGCGGCGCGCGTGTGGGACGCCACGCTGAGGAGCCATTTCCAGTGCTGGATCCAGCTGGAGCCGGGGAGGGTCTTGATCTTCGACAACTGGCGGGTGCTTCACGGACGGAGTGCGTTTACGGGGATCAGGAGGATATGCGGAGCGTACAGTAAGTGAACCATTGAAGCCCGACAGGTCCCCCCTCCTTGCTAACTATCGCCTATAGTCAACAGGGACGACTACATATCCAGGTGGAGGAACACAAACCTCGAGCCCTGGGAAGTCAGGAAGATCATTGGATAGATCTGGGCTCCTAAAGAGCAAGCGAAGATATCAGCGGGAGATAGAAGGCATGGTGCATGTCGTCTGTTACTACTTGTCCCAACATGGCATCTCCGCAATAACCCTTTGCGGTGCCAAGCCGCCGTTGTAACCCCACACATTACCCCTCTTGCGCTTCAGTGCCCCTCCATCCACGTCACTCCCGCCGCGAGCTCACCGTAACCAGAACCCAAGCGAGGGCCGGCCAGAGGCTTTGAAGCATCTTGGAGAGGTCAAGTCTCATGGTAGCGGCTTTTAGGACGGTCTTCAACCTAGTGTACGGTGTACTGCTATCCGGGTGCAGAACCGGCGAGCTGGATGTGTCCCTGACTCTCAATGCCGATCAATGGACCTTTGGCAGGTATTCTGGTACAGTTGTTGAAGAGCTGCCCTGTCCACTGAACATCGCAAGGTGAGCCCAGGTTCCACTTTGTCTTCCCCACTGATGGAACAGGATCTCGTCACCTTACAAGACGGAGGTCGGGTTCAGGGGAGGCTACAGATGCAAGTCGCACGGCGATGGCTTAGCATTGGGCCGCATTGCGGCCGCGGACGGTGGGTAACCTGGCGGTGACCTCTCCAGGGAATTTCCGTGATCTACATAAAAAGAGTTCTATTCTTCTCTCAGAAGCTACATCTATATCACTTGTCACACTCGACTAGTATACTTCATACTTCCTTTTTACCCTCTCTCACCAGTAACAAGCACTTCCATCCTGCCCTCGCCACACCCACCCCGAAAACAGCAGTTCGAAAAGATGGCCGAGAACATGCGCGACGGCAAATTCGCCCACAACTGCACCTCCGCCCCGTCCGAGCACCGCGTCCTCCCGCTCTTCTCCCTCGCAGGCCGCACAGCCATCGTCTCGGGCGCCGGCGCCGGCATCGGGCTGGCCGTCGCCCACGCCCTAGCGGAAGCCGGAGCCAACGTGGCGATCTGGTACAACAGCAACAAGGAGGCCCTCACAAAGGCCTCGGAGATCGAGCAGACCTACAACGTCAAGTGCCGCGCCTACCAGGTCAACGTGACCTCGTGGGAGGCCGTCGAGTCGGCCGTCGACCGCATCGTCTCCGAGTTCGGCGGGCGGCTCGACGTCTTCGTCGCCAACTCGGGCGTGGCGTGGGAACAGGGCCCCATGCTGGACGGCGGGCTGGACCACTACCGCAAGGTGACCTCGACCAACGTCGACGGGACCTTCTACTGCGCGCGCGCGGCGGGGAAGCACTTCCGCCGCCAGAAGAGGGAGGGCACCACGGTCGACGGGAAGGAGCTGGTGGGGTTCAACCAGGGGAGCTTCATCGCGACGGCGAGCATGAGCGGCCACATCGCCAATATACCCCAGCTGCAGGCGGCGTATAACGCGTCCAAGGCGTCGGTCATTCACTTGTGTAAGTGGAGATGTTGATGATAAAGGGGAAAGGGGGAAGAAAAGAGGCTGACACACAAGGACAGGCAAATCCCTCGGCGTCGAGTGGGCGGGCTTCGCGCGTGCGAACTCGGTGAGCCCTGGGTACATCAACACCGAGATCTCCAAGTTCAACTCTCCCGAGGTGCGGAAGGTGTGGTCTGATAAGATCCCCATGGGGTGAGTTTCCAGCGTGACGGTCCGTTTTCTTTCTTCTATGCAGAGGCGCTGACTTGTGGGCCAAAACAGACGCGAGGGAGAGCCGGCCGAGCTGAAGGGAGTCTACCTGTACCTTGCTTCGGATGCGTCGTCGTATACCACCGGCACGGACATCATCGTTGATGGAGGTTATTGTGCGCCATAAGTCTGATATGTGCTCGCTTGCTGTGCCTTAACCAAGCGCTGGTTGAGGACGAGGGTTTGACAGGAAGGAGGGTGGATACAGAGGGGGCAGAGATAACGGGCATCTGGTAGGATACTTGTGCTGAGACTGATCTCACGCGAGCCTTATCAATAAAGGCGAGCTAGAATGCTTGAAACGGACTTGGGATTTTCTACAGGTGGACATCCAATTGCCATCTGATACACGACTACATCTTCAACCAAAGTTCAATTGCTCCTATACCTGCCGGTCTCATCATCCAGTCTCGCGGCATCACGTAGTAGCCACCACAAGAAACTTTTATCTCCGTCTGTTTGTATATACCAGCGTTCTTCAATGCACCGTAGAATGGATATCCTCCCGTACCCTTGGCACAGCCGAAAAGGTCGCGTACCCTTCGAAACGCAAAACACAATCGTAAACATCGTGAATGTCGTCAACATCGTAATATATGTACAGCCTGTCGTAAATAGAAGTCTGGAGCCGCCATGCGTCGTGCATATGGCGGGCAGTCATGCGTAGAGCACCGTCTGTGAGACTTCTGCTCACCCATGCCGAATAACAGCCTTCCCCTTATCCTTATCCTTGCTCTCAACAGTCACCAGCAACTGCCTCAGGCTTCCCTCGGCGTGGCTCGGCCTACTGCCCCTCCGATTCGCAGACTGTCCCCCGTGCGAGCTGGGTCCCGTGCCCTTCCAGGGTATCCACGTATTCCAGCCAGCCAGCGGCCCGTTATTCTGGAGGTTTTGTGCGTCCGTCCGAGAGACCATGTCGGCGAGCTCGTCCATGAGCTCCGCGTTCTGGGGAGGCTGGGCGCTAGGCCCACCACTTTCGACCAGAGCACTTTCCGGCGCTGTCCGTATCTCCAGGTGGCTGGGCGATGTCTGCGGTTGCGCCGGTTCGCCGACCAACGCCGATGCCGACGACCGGGGCGACGCCGCATCACTCTGGCCGGTGCTGTGTTTCCTGTTTTCCAAGAGGGCGTTGGCCAGAGACGCCGATTTTCTCCGTGACACCTTCCTCCTGGCTAAATCATCTCGTTGGCTAGCAGCCTCGCCAGAGTGATTCCCGCTGCGTGTCCCCGAGCCGCTAGCAGGAGTCGCCCCAGAAGCTGAAGCTGGCGACCCAGAAGTCTTCCTGGCAGCCCTTCCCCTGACCTCCTCGGCAATCTCAGCCGCCGACTTTTTCTTCTCCTTGCCATCCTCCGAAGACCCGCTGGACGACATGATGGTCTCCAACGTGCCGTAGGCGACGCTCTTCTGCCGTATGCCACTCCTCCGCTTCCTGTGGCCCCGGGCAGAGCTCTCGTCATCATCAGAAGCAATAGCCTGCAGCGTCGGTCCTCCCATGCTGGAGCCAGGCCCTCTCCTCCTATTCCTGGCCGACGAGCTCGCAAAACTCGCCCCAGACCCGTGTGGCGCGACGTGGACCTCGTACTGGTTGCTCATGCTGTACCGCGATCGCGCACATATTTCCGCTATCCTGTCGATGTCGGTGCTGATGGCTCCTTCGTTCTGCAGCTCGGCCATGAAGCTCTTGAAAGAGAAGGCTTCCAACGGAGGGAGCTTTGGTTCTTCTTGGTCGCGTTGATTTATCAGTGGCCATTGCCATGCTAGTTTGCTTTTCTTGGGCTTGGGGCGCGGCATGTTGTTTGCTATTACCCGCCCATCCGCGCTTCCTGTAGATGAGGGTGGTGCAGCCCTGGTTTGTGATATGGTTGGTTTTGTGGAACCGCGCGAGAGGTACGAGCCTGCTCGTGAGGAGGAGGGCAGAGGTATGCGTCTCGAGCCGCTCCGGGAGACGCTCGAGGGTCGGTAGGGGTAGGAGTGTGCGTTCGAGGGAGTCGGTCCGCTATATGTACGGACTATGACGGGTTGGGAGTAGGTGCTGCTCTGCGCTCCGGTCGACTTGGCGTACCGGTGACGGGTGACGGGAGAAGGGTAGTTGCTGTTTAGCTCGCGCAGGGTTGATATGCGGTGGGCAGCTGTGCCGCCGTCGAGGGGAATTGGTCGGCCCTCGGCAGGGACCAGGGAGGTAGACGAGGAGTTCGCAGGTTGAGAGAACAGCGGAGGGAATGCGAAGGGTAGAGAGTGCCTCCGCGACTTGGAGAGACGTTGTGAGGACGGCGGGCGAGGTTTGGAGGTGCCTGCCGCAGCATTTAAACTATCCTGCGAGAGCGATGACTCTGGAGGTAATGGAGGTCGATGAGGACCAGACGGAGAGGCCTGCTCTGCGTTCATGGCTCGTACTCGGGCGGCACTGCGATGTGGACCGATGTATGAGTTGTCACATGTAGTAAGTCGACGGATCCCATTAGCCATATAGCATCGGGTACGTAGCAATGAATCTGCGGCCCTGGACGTGTCCAGGGAAATCGGGCAGGATGCGTCGTGTAGGACCAATGCAGGTGTGTCGTGGTGGCAGCTGGGGCGACGGCTTTAGCAGCACGGAGACGTCCGAGGCGACATGATTTGACCCGTCCGTCGTTGCGTCTGCGTGTCTCAAGGGACGGGATCGAACTGTGGGACAGGAGGCGTGTCAAACGGCCACTACCGCCGCCGACAGTAGGTGGCGTAGAATTGATATGTTGGACGCAACGTCTAATGCGCTGGAATGGAACCTTTCAAGGCCTCGCTCAACTGTCGACGATAATTCTCCACCAAATTTGGCGGTGCGATGCGGGACAAGATGGAAGGACGCAAACGGCAGCACAGATGGGCAGATGGGCAATTTGCCAACCAATATCTCCTCTCCTTTGTTCCGTTTAGTTTTCCTCAAATTGTTGAGAGGGGAAAAGCAGATTCTGTCTGGTTGGACCGACATTGACTGGTTCCGCGATGCAGTAGGGTAAAGCATTGTTCGCGAGGCTATTGGATGATTTGGGAGCTTTCTCTGCAAGGTAGTCGTGGCTGTCGTCCACAGGGCAGGAAGTGCTCCGCCTACGGAGTCCACCTCCTGAATACCAGCCACTCACAGAAAGCGGGGGTTGAGCTAACGGAGTGCCCAGTTAACTTTATCTCAATGCTATTGTGAGGGCAGCGATTCCACCACCATGGGCACAATTAACAACAGTACGTCTGTACCTCGACATTCGCTTGATGTGTGAGGCAAGATAAACGTCTACCCTAGTCCCAGTGACCTCGATGACTCCTTAAGGTAAGGTATTCAAGCTTCTTCCCATATATTCCCACTCGGTAGGCACCCCCTTGCAACTTTTGGGCCCCAAACAAGTTCACGCGACAATCGGGCGGCCCCTTTCCCTCTGACCAGGAGCTGCCAGAAGCGTACAATGAAAGGCCTGCCCTTGACACATACCCATTACCACGTCAGGCTTGTGTAATGCCACCGCGGATGATCTTGGCAATTGACTGCAAGACGGGCTGCAGTCCAGAGTCTGTCCGGGTCGAGCCATCTCCCCCTTGCGAGCGCTCCTTCTGTCGCAACCACATGGCGAAGTCGTCGTAACCTGGTTCCTCTCGCAGTTCTCCGGGGTGATTGTACGTCCGTGTCCCGTATCCGGTCGAACTTTGCGAGGAGAATGCCTCTTGCTGCCTCTCAGCCTCGATCGCACTCAGGTCATACAGGACACCGTCAGCTTGGAACTTCGTTGCACGTGCAAAAACCTGGTCATTGAGCTATCTGCCGATCGCTCGCAATAACGTTCACCGGCATAGGGCTGTTGAAAGTGTTTCCGAACCTGCGCATGTCTGGGCTGCAATTATGGGATGAAGTGGATTCCCGTTTCCGCATCGAAACTTCCTTCAGGACCAACCCGGTTCCGCTGTTCTACGTGTAAGTAAGTCGTTGCAGCTCTCATCTTCCAGCTACTTCCGCGCTCCTCTGTTCGCTCGCTCAGCGGATGGGCTGGACGATCGTGCCATAGCCATTACCTCCGGCCTGAACCCTCTCGCTGTAGATGCCTGGGGCGCGCGACGCCGTGAACCGGCCCTCTCTGGCCTGCTCTCTGCGGTCGTAGTAGACGTATTCGAGGTAGAAGGCATGCACATGCCCAGGTACGTAGCTGGAAGAGAAAGACTGTCAGCAAATGATCCCCCTTTAGACGCGACGCTGCACATGGGAAACTTACCCTAGAATCGTGAGGCAGATGTTGATGAACATATCAATCCCGCATCCTGCGACGGCATAGACGCCGAGAGGCGGCACTGTAGAGGACAAAAGTTAGGTGGACGATTCTGTATAGGGCGTTGGATCTCTGCAGCACGTACGCAAAAGGGTGATCAACACCAGGAGAATGGCAGATGCGGCGCCCATTCTGATCGTATGATGCTGCGCTTTGAGGTTTCGTAAGCCGGTGTCGGGTTCTTGGAGCAGGGATGTTGTGGGTTGGAAGATGCTGTTTGTTGAGGGAACAAGTAGATTTTGCGATCACCAGAAGTCAGGAAAATGTCCCAGGTCTTATCCCCCTGCGAAACAAGGTGGTGTCACTCTCCACGTGTAACAGAGGTTGCAGGTCGCGTTCTGACCGAGGTGCTTCACTGGATCATGCATGACGTAGATCGAGCTTACAGATATGTGAGGGGGCGCTTGCGCCACGTTACCAACGGCGAAGGTCGGTACGTACATGCTGACTCATCCGCGATTAACAGTAAGTCCCCGTCCACCCAGGGTCCCAGGCCGGTCTCCTACGCTCCGGACGTGAAGAGTGCGTGTATCGTTCGGCATCTCGAGTGCGGGCTGGATAGGTAGTTACAGTGGTGTGTACCTTAGGGATGTTGGAAGGTTAGCCCCCTCAAAATGACTATATATCAAACCCTTGACGAGCTCGCAGCCGGTATGCCTACCACCATCGACCTCGTCTGTCGTTAGCTAGACTGTATGTAACTCGATGCTGCGAGTAGCCGTCGTAGACTCGCTTTTGCCAACAAATGCACAGCAAAGAGAATATGAGACACACTGCGGGTGCCATTGAGAGTCACCATATCGCCGTGGTGGGGCGGCGCGTGCGGCGGCATATCGCGGGTTGGATCGTTTTTGTGGGCAAGAAGGGAGGTGGTTCAATCCTCACATAGGGGTACGGGATATATTGCCGATAAACTTTTTAGTCAGATCGTCGTCCCTTAGGCCATGCTGAGCATGAAGGAGCGGCGGCTGGAAGGAATGCAGGAAACAGGAATAGAACGACCGCACCGCGAAACGACGATCCAGTACGGACTTGATAAGGTGCGGCGGCTCCCGGTCCTGCAAGCCTAGCCAGCCTGTATACGTTAAAGGGGGCAGCCGCGCCGATGCACCTTAAGGCACCTTAAGGCACCTAGATAAAACGACCTGAGTTTCCTGTGTTCCGGGACGCTTGCCACAGGCTATCTATCATTCTGGAGCACCCACATTAGGTTGTGCTTGTTGGCTCGGCTGCAGCGCTGTCTGTACCTTACTGTGGTAGGCATGCATGTATGTACTGCACTGTGTGTATGTACATAAAAAGGGGCGCCGCCCCCGTTTTTGTCAGTTGTCAACTCCTCAGAATGGGCAAAGGCTCAAGGTCCATGCGCCTGCGAGGGTGATGGCCAGGGATTGATCGATAAAAGGAGGACTTGCATTTCCAATAAGGTTCAGCTTCTAAAATGCCCTTTGCCTTCGGGCCCGCTTGGCTTCAGGTCATAAGTTGTGTGCTCAAGTCGGTACGTTCGTAGCAATACAGTGAGTCCACCACGACGAACGCAGAATACTGTGGTAAAGTAAATGACATGGACCCTGGTGACGGTTTGAAAGGTGCCACTAAATTCACCAAGAGCATCCACCCTTTGGGACACGACACTGACAGCGACATTGCTCGATCCAACAACACTCCTCTCGACCACGTTGCTTTTCCCATCAGGGCCCTTTAGAAGGTCCCGCGTGAGGTTTTGCAGCACTAGTATCTTGAATTCTGCAATGAGTTCTCTTACTGTTTTGCCGTTCAGCTGTGACAGGATTGTGAGATGCAGGTGCAACAGTGTTGTTGGAGAAGTACCTGACTTTTATGGATATCCATACTGACCGGCCACTAAGCTACTATAGGCCACTCAGGGACTAGGTAGCTAATCCTGGTTGGCCCAATTTCTTGTCAGTTTTCCCGTTCCTTCTTTCACCTTGCCGACAACCACGACGGCCACTACTACTCCGAGGTCGAATTTCTGGGTTTCTTGCTTCTTCGCCTCGCTTGAAACCGAACAGCTTCACCTCTGGTGTCTTTAGGCTTTGCCAATCAAGCTTTTCCATCATCAAGCCCAACCCGATCCTCGAGACCTCCGCGCCGCCGAGCTCGGCCATCTCAAGTCTTCTGAAACTCCCCAGAATCGAACCGTGGCCATCACTATGGCTTCCACCCAGAGCCCCCCGCTCAAGCTGGACAGATACGTCGTGATCCACGTTGCGACCACCTGCGATGAGCATGGCGTCTACGTCACCAAGGACTCGGCCGAGCTGATCGAGCTTGGCTGGATTCTTCTCGACGCCCATAACCTCGAGGAGGTGAGCCAACTCCGAGAAGCGCTGAAACAGTGTTTCGCGACCCCCTTTTTTTCTTGTCCGCAGGTGTCTAACCCAGCTCCTTGCACAGCTGCACCGTGAGAGCGTGCTTGTCAAGCCTCAGAACACGCCCATCACTCCTCTATGCAGTAAGTCTGCGCCATTTCCCCATTCCAATCTGGGTGCCATCGTCGCTCTCTCACCAATGCTCAGTCACTGACTATCCTCTGCGATGTAGCAAGCTTGACCACCTTGACCTGGGAACATGTCCGAAACGCCGGCACCTTCCACGATGCTATCCGCCGATTCGATGCCTTCGCCAACGAGCATTTGCTGAAGAACAACCTCGAGTTTGTCTTCGTCACGCTGGAGGCGTGGGATCTCCGTGTCCAGCTTCCCCGGGAAGGTCGCGACAAGAACGTCGTGCTGCCTCCGTACCTCCAGCATTCACGTACCTTCGATCTCCGAACCGAATACCAGAGATGGCAACAGCACCACCCGGAGTCGCTGCCCTTCGGCCCTTCTTCGCTTGCCAACATCTGTGCCGCTCTCGAGGTCGAGCCTGTGCAGTCCAGCGCCCCGATCAAGCACAACCTCCCCTTCCACCTGCAGGCTCTCGCGCCAGCCTCTCCTCGTAGGGCTATGGA
Organism: Coniochaeta hoffmannii; assembly: GCA_030052785.1. NCBI lineage: Eukaryota > Fungi > Ascomycota > Sordariomycetes > Coniochaetales > Coniochaetaceae > Coniochaeta > Coniochaeta hoffmannii. Next base: position 78,663 of record JANBVN010000062.1, on the reverse strand, counting down.
GGAAGCTGTGACGCTCGCCCGCGTCCTCCGCGGTCTTATCCACAAGTCTCAACCCCCTCACGAGCACCCGGACGTTCTGACGCGGCCCATGGATGCCCGTGCCGATGTCCGTGCCTTCTTGTCGGAGCGGAGTAAGGTTCTGCACATGTCGGGACTGCCGCACGACACCACTCAGTCCGAGCTCGAGAGCTGGTTCACCCAGTTTGGCGGACGGCCCATCGCCTTCTGGACCCTGCGCACCCCAGAGCAGCACAAGCCGACCGGCACCGGTTTCGCTGTCTTCTCTTCCCACGAGGAGGTAAGTTGATCTGGCTTGCTTGTCTATCGGCACCGTCCGTATATCCTCACTGGCCACTCACTGACTATTTACATCGCAGGCCGCTGAGAGCTTGTGCATGAACGGCCGTGCGTTGAACGAGAAAGCCATAGAAGTCTCTCCGTCCTCCAGCCGCGTGCTGGACCGCGCTGCCGAGATCCTGACGCCCTTCCCTCCCAGCAAGAACCGGCCTCGCCCGGGCGACTGGACTTGTCCGTCGTGCGGCTTCTCCAACTTCCAGCGTCGGACAGCCTGCTTCCGGTGCTCGTTCCCGGCCGCCGGTGCTGGCCCATCGGGCGACATGGGTTATCCTGGCGGCTATGGTTACGGACCACCAGCCATGATGCCCCCTCCGCCGCACATGGGTGGCGGCCACCACGGCCACCACGGTGGCGGTCACGGCCGTATGGGCGGCAGCGGTGTGGTTCCCTTCCGCGCTGGCGACTGGAAGTGCGGGAACGAGGTCTGCGGATACCACAACTTTGCCAAGAACGTCTGCTGTCTTCGCTGCGGTGCCAGTCGTGCTGGTGCTGCTGTGGTTGCTGACTCGGGCTACCCTTCCCCGATGGACACCCCGTCATCCTATAACATGGGACAGGGCTCCATGGCCGGTACCCCGGGACCTGGGCCCTTCGCTTCAGCGGCTGGAAACTTCGGCTCGGGCGGCGGTTATGGCCAGCAGCAGCAGTTCGGTGGCCCGCCTAGCACATATGCTCTTCCTTCGGGTCTGGGAGGCGGTGCAGCTCCTTATCCCTCGCTTAACACGCACTTTGCGCCGGCCCCTGGCTCCCACTCTGCCGGTCCGTTCGATAGCCGTGCTGCTGAAGCAGCTTTCCAGTCTGCCGGCAACGGCCCAGCCTCGGCTGGCCCCGGCAACAACTTCTACTCGTCTCAGAATGAGAGCGACCCCTTCTCTTTCCTTACTTCTGGCATTGGGGGCCTCTCTGTCAGCGGACAGGATGCTCGCCAGAACGGAGGCTCTGCCCCGCAGAGCAAGTCTCCGGCATAAACAGCTACACAACGACAACTCTGCCGTTTTATTAGATCGCAAGTCATTGCTTGTACTGCGACGTGTCTTTCAGTTTGCTTTCATTTCGCACGATGTCTTCTGCATGAGCACATAGAGAGAGAGAGAGAGAGAGAGCATCTGAGCCTTGGCAATAGCTTCCATACTGTTACACCCAGGTGTACGGCAATGTGTGGACGGCATACAAGGTATGGGGGTGCGACGGACGGAAGAGGGGTTCGGAGGGGAGCAAAGGGTGGTTTAAAATTGCAAGGCCGGAAAGACAAAAGAACGCCACCCTATTGTGGAAGGAACAGCCAGCGAGGAGTTTCGGCCAAGCATTGGCAAGGTGTCTTGACTGAAGCGAAGTTATGGACTGGGTTCGAATTCGGCCATGGCAGATGGACACCTTTGCCATCACCAATACTGGCCAACGACTTCTCGAATGTTGCGCGGCACCGGCTCAGTGTCACGGCCATCTGTACGGTGGCTTCTCGACTGCTTTAAATTGGTTTCTGACTTGGAAGAAGGCTGTATCAAATTCGAACGGACAAGGCTGGACGGTACGGTTTCTCGTGCATTAGCGAAGGAGGTGCAACGGTTTATATCCAGTCGGCTGCCATGTTTGGGGGAGGCGTGTTCCCAACGAACTGCTGTGTTCGTCTTAAGGTTTCCAAGATTGTCGTCTTCTATTCTCGGAGTGGACTGTCATCTATACATCTGCACCGTTCACTCATCTTTCTCTTTCTCTTTTGACGGACCGAGATTGTCTCTTCCCCTTTTTTTTTCTCCTAACTGGTATCATCTGTTTTTCTTTCTTTCATCGGACTCAAAAAGTCGTCGGCTCGTCGGACGGGGAGTAGGCGGCAGGGGCGATGGTGTTGGTCGGTCGGAAACCTGGAACGGAGGATTTGTTGTCTTTTTTTTTTAATCATCACCGCGCATCTCGACTGATTTCTCGTTTCTTTCACAAACACTGTGTTCTCCTACGAATCATCATAAAAAGCTGTTTGAACACCAACCATTCTTGATAGCAGAAGTTGTGTCTTTGCCGTATGGTGCGTTGCCTGGAGGGTGGAACAGAGACGAGAAGTGAAGTATAGTGCAGCAGCATATTGGGAATGGCGAGACTGCTGGACATCGCCCACATATGGCTGCACTTTAGCTCCAACCTCCGCACTTGTGTGGGACCTCTAATAAGTATATGTTTCTGCGTTGTAAATCTCGCCCATGGCAGGTATCTCATACAAGTGGCGTAGAAGGTGGCTGACGCGTAACCAGGGAACAGACAAGCAAGAAAGTCTGGCATGCACTGGCCGAGCATGGGGGCAATCAACACCTCAAATTATCTGGTTTCTCATAGACAATGGGGACGGCGCTCTCAATGCCGTTGTTCTGCCCTCCTTCTCGGGGTGAGTTACCAATACAACGCACCATAGCTTTCCATCCATGACCCTGATCAACCCTTGAGCAACTCCGCTCCGCTCGATGCAGACTTTCCGGCACCAGCAACTTCTAAAGCGACATGCTATCTGAAGAATGATAGGGTCTGACCCATACTGACCCCTCAGTACAGGCGACGGTACTCCATTTTCTCCCTTTCTTCCTCCTCGTCCTCATCATCTCCATCTCGCGCCACGATCACCGCGTCTGCCTGCTCCTTCCAAGCATCCCAGTCGTATTCCAGCTCGTCCTCGGAGTAGTGATGATCCGCCTGAGCCAACAACTCTTCGTCGAGCTCAGCTGCCAGGCGCTGGCGCTCCTCGTCGTCTAGTTCATCCTCGCTGTCGTCTTCGTCGGATGAGTCCTCCTCCTCACTGGTGTCCTCCTCCAGCTGAGAAGGAGCGAGTTTGAGCGGCGTTACGGTGAGCGAACTTGGAATCAGCGTTGTGTCCATGTCCATGTCATCCTCTTCGAGATCCATCTCGTCCATGTGCTGGTCGCCGTGAATACCGACAAGATCGGGACTACCTTCGCGTGGTGGTGTCATGACCGGCAGTGAGTTGATGGATGTGATGCGGCTCTGGAGCTCGGGCATGTTGGAAAAACAGACGCTGCTGCCATAGAAGCCGTCCAGGCTCTCCTCGTCGGAGACGTCATCTCTATCGTCGTCGGTTCCGCCCAGAACCGAGTCGTCGTCAAAAACGCCCGGCTCCTCATCTTCTTGTGTGCGGTCCACCAGCTTCCCCTTGCCCTTCACATCCCCCACATCCACGACATCTTCGGTCTCCTCGCTGTCATCTCCCTCACTTCCCTCCGCACTCAAGCCCCCGGAATCCTCCTCCCACCTCAAACTCCTCAACATTTCATCCCGATCGTCCTCCTCAATCGCCGTCCGCATCTCTTCCGTTAGGTCTTCCCAGTTGGCCTTCCTCACCAACTTCGGATTCCACTCCCCCTTGTTGAACGGCACATTTCCGGCGCCCCCATAAATCAACACCCTCCTCTTCCCATCCTCTTCCGCCGGCAACTCCTCCGGCATCTCCTCGTCGCTCATATACAGCTCCTCCAAACTGGGCACCAAATTCTCCCCTTTCGCAATATCCACATGCCCATAAACCGCCATGCTCTCGACGCACTCATCAACCTCTATCCCCCTCCTCGCACACTCCCGCACAACCAGCTCATCCACCCTCAACAGATGCTCCTCCCCTTTGCCCCACCCCTCACGATGTCCCCTACCCATCTCCTCAACCGGCACGCCCAGCACCGGCAACCCCTTCTCCCTCTCATCAACAGTCGGGATCACATCATACCTCATCTTCGCACCCACCACCTCCCGCATAGTCGTATACCCCTTCCCCCTCAACAGCTTCCACAGAGGCGTCATCCCCCACTGGCCAAGCATAAGCTCCACCAAGACCCCGTGATCGGGGCCGTACAGGGGGTCGTTCGTCCTCATCAGGAGCTTGACGAGGAACACGGCCGAGCGGTAGAGGTCGAACCGCGTGAAGAAGCTCGTCGACCCGACGACCGCGCACCGGTCGACGTTGGTAGGCAAATCCATGACCAGCCACAGCTTCAGCAGCGTCGAGTCCGAGTTCGGGGGGAGCCGGTGTCCCCGCCTCGCCAGGGCGGCAACGATGTCGCGCACCCGAGTCCCGCGCGCGTGCACCATCTGCAGCCAGCGGAGGGAGGGGATGTATCTCGTCTCCTCCTTCTGCTTCTTCTTCGCCTCGGAATTCGGAGCAGACGAAGAAGAAGAAGGCGTGTTTGACAGGTTGGATGCCGCCGCCGCCGCCGCCGTCAACCGGGCGTAGATGTCGTGGTAGGCAGGGTCCCGCGGCCGGCCCATGGGGTCGGGCACCGCCCCTCCCGCGTAGAACTGGTGGGGGAAGATCTCGGCGGCCAGGCGGCAGCTGTGGCCCGCCCAGACGACGACGCTGGAGCGCATGTGCGTGTCCAGCGTCGCGTGGAAGGCGCGCGAGATGCTGTAGAGCGCTAGGATGTCGCGTGGGCGGAGGTAGGTACCCACCAGGACGAGGATCTCGATCGAGGAGCTGATGGCTGAGATCAGGTCGAAGGATGATGATGGCCGCTGTTTGGACAACTCGGGATGGTTGTCGGCGGTGGTGGTGAATGATGAGAGTTCGCGGACGAGGCGGTCTGATGCCTTGCGCGCGGAGACGGTCCGCGTGGTGATGACCTCGCGGAGGGAGGACTGCAGGTCTGAGGGGAGGGTGGCGAAGGAGTCATCTACGTGCTTGTCCCAGTCGCTTGCGCTGCGGTAGGCGGCGAGGTAGTCGGCTTTGGGGGAGTCGTCGTCGGGGGGGATGATGTTGATGTGCGCTTGGCCGGACTTGTTGACGCGCACCTTGCCGAGCTGGAAGGTTACGTCGTCTATGGAGTAGCGCTTGCGCTTGGGCGGGTTGGGGAGGAGGCGGGTCGGATATTCGTGTCCTGGTGGAAGGCTGAGTGACATGGCGTTCTGGTTGATGGAGCTGGTTGTTGCTGTGGCGCCGGAAGCTCCGAGGGTGCGCGGACGCCGTTGGGAGGCGGCGGCATCGTGGTCGGGGAGATTACCATCATTGCTCGTCTCGGCTTGCAAACGTGCGGCGGACAGTCCGTTGTAGAATTGAGACGGTAATTGAGGGTTGCGGCGAGAAGAACCCAACGGAGGTGTGGGCGATGCGGGAAATGGAAACGACATGGTGGCTGACTTTGATGACAAAATCAACTAGAACTGAAGTGAAGGCTGTGGAAGTAGGAACTAAAAAGGAAGAAGAATGGGGATGAGGATGTAAGATACATGGTAGAAGTTGGAATTGGAACGGAAGGGACGAGCGTGGTTGAGGGAGGGCACCAGGGGCAACGGAGAAGAAGACCAGTTCCGACAATAGACACACAACAGCACAATAGACGAACAATAAGAAGCTGCTTCACGGTAATACCGTACCGACATACCGACTTTGACCTTTGCACTTCACTCCGGTGGGCAACCCTGGCCCGCACTCGCTGCTTAATCACCTTCTGTTCACCTTTCGTCACCTCCATGCATCACTCCAACCGGATCAGCTTTCCAATGGATGCTCCACCTCCGGAAAGAATACCTGGAAGAGCAGAATGCTAGGAACAAAACACTGCGTCGTGGTGACCCTACGCCTGCAATCTTGACTGGAGAATGAAACGGAAGCGAGTCATAATAATGGTTTCTGTTATCCTGTTAGAGGTCCGGTCTGGACCACATTGAGTGTGCCGAAAGCCACTATCGGCCCTGGCATCTCGATGCTCGCGTAATCCTGGAGCGCGCACGTGTAGTCACTCCAGAAGGGAGACCCTACTCCCGTCCTTCGTCGTCGTCGCCTGACCGGCCTGGACCGCCCATCTCGGCAAGATCCAGGGCGCTCTCATCCGCTCCCACAATCGACTTGGCCACCTTCCAGATCTGAAGCAAGTTGTCCTCGGCCGCGCTGCAGAGAAGCCATGGATCGTTGAGGTTCCAGCTAAAGTCAGCCAGATGGTTCGTGTGACCGCCGTGCATGAAGAGCCTAGCATTACTGTCAGGTGTGTTTCCATCGCGGGGACTGTTTAAGGCGATAACAAGTCACTTACAACTCAGGTGGGCCGTCCTCAGCATCGTCCGGCATCTGCTCCTCTCCAACCTTGCTCAGGTCCCAGAACATGACGCGCCTATCGTAGCCACCGCTGCCGAGGATGGAGGGTTCCTTGGGGTTCCAGGCCAGCGAAGTCACAGCATCGTTGTGGCCAACCAACGTGTGCACCTTCTCCTTGACGTTGCGGATGTCCCAGATGGCTACCGTCCGGTCCGCCGACGCCGTAGCCACCAAGAACTCGGAGCGGGGGTTGAATGCTAGCGCGTTGATCGCATCCGTGTGTCCTTTCCTGGCCGTCAACGCGGACCTGGTTAGGTCGGGCGACCGCAGGTCGAGAATCTGGAGAGTCAGATCGTCCGACACAGTGCCGACGAAGTGTTTGACGAATGGGTGGAACTGGACGTCATTCACAATGTGCACGTGGTGCCTGTACTGTCGAAGCGGCTTTAGAGTCTTGCCGGAGCCCGTAAGCTGCTTCAGATCCCTGGGGCCGCGAGTTAGACGAATATATCGGAGTGCCAGAGTTGTCCGTTGGAGCGGGCTTACCAGAGACAGACAGTTCGATCCTCGCTTCCAGACGCAAGAGTCCCTTGCTCGTGAGGACTCCAGTTGAGGCCGAATCCCTCCTCCGTGTGGCCGATTAGCTCGACCTGTGGAGCCGGAGTGCCAGTTGGGGTCAGGCTGTGCTTTGTCCGGTCGAAAATCAAGACCCTGCCGTCTATGGCAAGGGTAGCGATGATGTCGGGGTTCTGCGGTTGGTAACGGGCCTTGTTCACCTCGCCCGGGTGGTCGATCTTCTGGGTGATGTTGAACCGAATGGCCGGGGCTTCTCCAGACGACGTCTTGCTTCCATAGCCACCGATCTCGCCCCGGTCCTCGTCGTAGTCGTGGGGATTAGGCGCCACGGCCTTAGGGATCTCAACCTCGGCAATCTGGAGGTAATTTGGTTTGCCTTCAGAGGTGTGCGTTCCGATCAGCAACCGGTGGACCAGGTAGTTCTTGTCCTTGGGATCCTTGACGTCAGGGAACCATTGCGTCGTCAAGGTTGGCCACTCCAGTGCGGTACTAGTAATCGCTTAGCCACAGTTGATGATGCAGTTTATGGCCTCAAGTTACCTGAGTATCATGTCGTAGAGAAAGGGGCTATTCTTCTTCCATGTCTTGTACTCTGGTGCCCGAGTTAGCCATATGGACGCACGTAGACACACCATGTCAGTGACAACCTGCCACTTACCCTCGTTGATAAGCTTCTGTTCCTGATCGTCATCCTCTTCCTGCATCTCGACTGCGATGAATGTTAGCGCTACCCGTAATCTCTCTATCGCGACTTGAGTCTTCCGTCTGTGAGGCATACCATCATTGTCGTCAACGACGTCTGCCGCGGGCGCCATGGTCAGTGGATGATGGACTGCGTCCAATGAATGCTACAAGTGATAGAAGAAGACAAAAAACAATCTCGATCGCTTTTTTGTGAAATTGAAGTGTGTTCGGTGATTATGGTTGAGATGGTTTCCTCGTTGGAGTTTTACACTCGAGGTACGTTTACGTAGTTCGAGCACACTTGGCTGGCCCGCGAGAAGGCGCAAAGGGACGACGCGACGGGTAGGCGCGTTAAGAGGGCGGTAACAGCTGGCAGAAACTTCGGGGTTCCAAGGCTTGGACGAACTCATGCTAGCGTTTCTGACAGGGTTAAGGGAGCCGCAAGTGGGCCGTGGCGTGCCCTGCGTGCCGCCATGGGGATTGCAAAGGGTGACTCGTTCGCCGGATCGGTGTGGGGTCTCAGCTGTTCTCGGGCGCCTCAACTCCAATTCTTCGAGCAGCATCGTCAACCGAACAGCTCGTCCCTACCCTGCACCATCTCCGTGGTTTCTCTTGGGTTTGTCTTTTTCTAGGCATAGCCATTACCTATTAGAATCTGCTTCGACGAGTCGTCATTTGGCGAACCTTTAGCAGCATTTTTTTTCTGGTTCAGAGGATCAGCTGTCGCCATCGTATAGAGTTGCCGTTGCCTGACGTCGGCTTTCGTTATTCGAATCGCCGCATACACATAGTCGACATCGCTTCGACCCAGGACACACATCGCCCAATATCGCACATGAGAATACGATCAACGCCATATATTCTACCGCGACCTACTACTACTACTACTACTACTACTACTACTACTACTACTACCGGAACTACCTGGTTCGCGGTTAGATAGACGCAACAGACAAGGCACCAAGATGGGGTGGGTACTCGATTACTCCTCGTCGGGCAGAGGCCGTTCACTCTTCTTGATAGCTAACCCTCGCGCACAGTGTCCCAAAGTTCTTCAGATGGCTCTCCGAGCGCTATCCAGCTATCTCGCAGCTGATTGCCGAGAACCGCATCCCAGAGTTCGACTGTCTCTACCTCGACATGAACGGCATTATCCATAACTGCACGCACAAGGACTCGTCTGATACTCAGTTCCGCATGACCGAAGAGGAAATGTTCATCGCGATCTTCAACTACATCGAGCATCTCTTCGGCAAGATCAAGCCGAAGAAGCTGTTCTTCATGGCTATTGACGGAGTCGCGCCTCGTGCCAAGATGAACCAACAACGTGCGCGTCGGTTCCGTACAGCGTTGGACAACGAGAAGGCCGTCGAGAAGGCCATCGCGCAAGGACAGGAAATGCCAAAGGAGGAGCCGTTCGACAGCAACTGCATCACGCCGGGTACCGAGTTCATGGCGAAGCTCACAACTCAGCTGAAGTACTTCATCAACAAGAAGGTGTCCGAGGACGCGGAATGGCAGAAGCCGGAGATTGTCCTCTCCGGCCATGAAGTGCCCGGCGAGGGCGAGCACAAGATCATGGAGTACATCCGTAATGCACGGGCGCAGCCGGACTACAACCCAAACGTGCGGCACTGTCTCTACGGCCTGGACGCCGACCTGATCATGCTTGGACTTCTCAGTCACGACCCCCACTTCTGCCTTCTCAGAGAAGAGGTCACCTTCGGCCGACAGGCGAAGACCAAGTCGAAGGAACTCGAACACCAGAACTTCTACCTCATGCATTTGTGCATAGTACGGGAATACCTGGAGCTCGAGTTTCAGGATCTCAAAGTACCTGGAACGATGGACTTTGACTTCGACATGGAGCGGGTCATTGATGACTTTATCCTCATGGCATTCTTCGTTGGCAACGATTTCCTGCCGAATCTTCCACATCTTCATATCAACGAAGGCGCCCTAGCGACCATGTTCAGGATATACAAACTGGTCTTGCCAAAATGCGGTGGCTACATCAACGAGGGTGGTAAGGTCAACCTCGACAGGCTCGGCATACTACTGGACGAGCTCTCGAAAGAGGAATTCCGGTTCTTTGAACACGAGAACGAGAACGCAGGTTGGCTGCGTGGGAAGAGACAGTTGGAGCAAGATGAGTCGCAGCAGGCTCGGGCGCATGGAAAGGGTCAGATCATTGTCACGTCGGCGCAAAAGACGCTGTGGAAGACCAAGATCAAGAAGTTCCTCAGCAACCGTGAATCTGAGACGCTGGATCTCGGGACTGAGCTCAACGCCGCGGACCGGAAGTTTGTCCAGGACCTTGCTGAGATGGTTCATATTCAGTGGGCGACGAAGGATGACGAGGAGGGGCGTCGTCATCTCGTCCTGTCCTTCCCGGAGAAGCCCGAGGGAGAAGAGGAGGAAGACGAAGAATCTCACTCGGCGATCCTCCGCGTCATCCGCAAGTATGACAAAGCTGAGGTTCTCGACCTGACGGCAGCCGATGCGGCGGAGAAGCTCGAGGCGAAGTACAAGGAGAAGTTCCAGGAATGGAAAGACCAGTACTACTTCACCAAGTTCGAGGACTGGAACAAGGAGAACTACGAAGAGGAGCTGCGGCACCTGACGGAGAACTACGTTGAGGGCCTCCAGTGGGTTCTCTACTACTACTACCGCGGCATCGCATCGTGGCCGTGGTTCTACCGCTATCATTACTCCCCCATGATCTCGGACATCAAGAAGGGACTGAAAGCGAACCTGAAATTCAAGCTTGGCCAGCCGTTCAAGCCTTTTGAACAGCTCATGGGTGTGCTTCCCGACCGGAGTAAGAAGATCGTACCGACGGTGTACCATCCGCTCATGACTGACCCCAACTCGCCCATCATCGACTTCTACCCTCGAGACTTCGAGCTGGACATGAACGGCAAGAAGATGGACTGGGAAGCTGTCGTGAAGATCCCATTCATCGAAGAGAAGCGACTTTTGGACGCCATGGGTCCCAAGAACGAGCTGCTCTCGGATGAGGAGAAGGCCAGGAACGACTTCGGGGTCCCGCTCAAATTCACGTACTCGGAGGATTTGGACTTCGTCTACCCGACATCGCTTGTGGACGTGTTCCCTGACATCCCGCACTGTCACTGCGTGGAGAATATATTCGATCTCCCGCCTGTTGAGGGACTGGACTACCGCGTCGGTCTGACGGACGGTGCCTTGCTGAACGTGTCAGCCTTGGCCGGCTTCCCGACTCTGGCCACACTCCCGTACACTGCCAACCTTGGATTCCACGGCGTCAACGTCTTCCAGCAGGAGAGCCGCAACGAGAGCATGGTGGTGACACTCACCGACTCGGAGCTGCGGACGAAGGTGGAGACGGCGAAGGTCAAGCTCGGCCAGCGTTGCTTCGTCGGGTATCCCTTCCTCCAGGAAGGGAAAGTGGTAGGCGTGTCGGAGGAACTCTTCGACCATGTTCTCGCCGAAGACGGCTCCGGTCAGGTTATCGCTATCGAACACAATCCTAGGGATATTGAAGATTTTACAAAGAAGGCGGACAGGATCGAGAACTTCTACAGCAAGCGCCTGGGTATCATCATTGGCCAGGTTGAGTCACTGGTCCACGTCCAAATGCTGAAGGGACTCATCAAGACGGATGAAGGCGCGACGATCAAGGAGTATGGAGACATCCCAGGAATGGAGACGACTTATGCTTCTCAGATCATCGTTGACGAGGTCGTCAATGAAGACGAGCGCTTCATCGAGCGTGCGGCTCTTCCGCTTGAAGAGGAGTTTCCCATCGGATCCAACGGGTTCTTCCTGGGAGAGTACAATTACGGTCGACCTTTGGAGGTCATTGGCCATAAGGACGGCAAGCTCGAGATCTGGATATCGGCCATGAAGGACCGTGAACCCGAGTTCGCCAGGGCTATCATCCACAAGGCGGAGAGGGCGAACAACTACGTTCCGTCGTATATGGTTGCCAAGCAGCTGGAGCTTCACCCTCTTGCCCTGAGCAAGATCACCTCGTCGTTCTTTATCAGCACCGTTGGTGGGCTGAGAGTCAACCTAGGTCTGAATCTGAAGTTCGAGGGCAAGAAGATGAAAGTACTGGGCTACTCTCGCAAGTCGCAGACCGGTTGGGAGTTCAGCCCGCTTGCTATCCGCATGCTGGCCGAGTACATGACCAGGTTCCCAGACTTCTTCGCAGCCATTAAGCGGAACCCCTCCGGCAACGAGGTGAACGAAACCGACCTCTGGCCGGACCCAGCCGTGGCATCGGCTCGCGTGAAGGAGATCGGCGCCTGGCTCAAGACGCTCAAGACAAACGACCTGGAGAAGGTGCCGCTCGACGCGGAGCAGCTAGACTCGAACGTCGTCATGGAGCTTGCCGAGGCCACCGAGAAGCTCAACCTCCTCAAGCTGCCGCAAGAGTCGAAAAAGATGAAGGGAGTTCCCCGTAACGCCCTCATGAAGCCCGAGGATGCAGAGCACCGTCTCGGTAACCAGCATTTCAGCCTCGGCGACCGGGTCGTCTACGTCGCCAAGTCCGGCAAAGTCCCAATCGCCGTTCGCGGAACAGTGGTCGGCATCAGCCGGACGGCGACTGCCAAGCTGTTGGACGTCGTTTTCGACATAACATTCATGAGCGGCACCACGCTGGGCGGTCGCTGCCCACCTTTCCGCGGACAGACCGTCCCTTCCACGACGGTGCTCAACCTGACGGATCGCCAAGTCGTTGCCGGCTCCAAGGCTACCATTGCCAGGCAGCCCCTTGCCCCCTCGGTCACCACGTTGACCTCCCACGGCGGCTACCACATGATCAACGGCAAGCACTACCGCGAGTCGACTCCGCCGTCGCGGGGAGCCTGGCGGGGCGGTGCCGACGGCAATATCCGTGGCCGCGGACGCGGACGGGGCGACGGCACCCCGCCCCAGCGCGGGAGCCTGAACCTCCAGCACAGCACCATGGTGTACCGTCCCCCGCCCGATCAGAACGGAGGATACCAGAACGGCAACGGTCCTCACCACCACCAACAGCAGCAGCCTCAGCAGCCCGGATTCGGCGGCGGCTTCCGGGGTGGAAGGGGCCGCGGCCGTGGTGGTGCGGACGGTGTCCCTAACGGGCTTACCGTGGGCCCGCACTACGCCCCGCAGCTTCAGAGTCCGGTGTACGGAGCTGTGCCGCCGCCCGCGAACCTGAACGATAGAGGCGGTCGGGGACGCGGTCGCGGTGGGCGAGGTGGACGCGGAGGAGAGTTCAGGGGCAGGGGTCGGGGCGGCCCTCGCGGTGGTGCTGGCGCGGTCAATGGCGGTGGTCAACCAGCGCAGCAGACCCAGCCGGCTGCTCAGACCTAGAAGCACGGCTCTGAACAGCCCGAATGATAGTGTGGAGCGACCGACGGGGAGTCTGAAGATACGATGATAGCTGGGGCAGAGAGAGTGCGGCCGTGGAGAAAGACTGAAGGTTGGGTTCAAGGTTGCGGCGATGGCAGGGCTCGGGAGTTGATCAAGGAAGTTCGGGAATCGTTGGCCAACTGCCCGAGGGATGGCATGGGTTCCGGACGATGGCTGCTGGAATGTTGGTTGATCATGGAAAACCGCCGCCCTATGAGCCCTTGCGAACCCCAGTGCTGTGTACTACGCTGATGAAGTATTTGACACTGGTGAATGCGGACTCCGTCACTGATTTGAGTATTCTAGTTCTTTGTACTGCTAAGCGTGGGGGACTCCTAGTCTCGGCTTTGTGTAAGAATCAGCGAGAGCCTCCCCTACATCCGGGAATGAGTTGGCCACTCTGGGCTCAGCGTATATATCATTCAGTGGGATGTGCATACGGAGCAGGAATAGATAGTTAGTTTACTGGGCTGCAGCGATCAAGACGAGCGAAAATAAGCATTTTCTGTCATAGACTATTTTGAAACGCTGGTGACCATGTATCTAAAGGCCTCCCCGCTGCAGCTGCCATGCAAGCAGCATTCTAGCTAGGCGAAAGAGACACATAGATGAATCAACAAGCCGCGGATACAACGCAATCAGCCGTCTAGCTGAACCAAGAGGGACAGCAAAGCCAGTCCGAAGAATAGCCAACCGCATATCTAGGCGAGTAGAGCTAGCCACCAGACGGCCGGCCCAACCATGTCCGGGACACGCAAAAGCCAACAGGTCAGGCTCCGCATGGACCCAAGTTCGATGCCGCAACATGGATAGGCTTTGCAAAGGAGATACTTGGATATTCGACTTGTATGCTCCGCCATCCATGACGAGACTCCGTACCAGGGTCGGTCGACCCACGACTTGCTCCTCTCCAGCCCGGAGCACACCCGGGTGTGGATTCCCCGGTCTTCCTCCTGCTCCTCCTCCTCCTCCCCCGATTCCAAAAGACAGCATCCATTCAACCTACACCAGGCCTCATCGGCCAACGCCTCGACCCTCGAATCAAACTATGACTTTGCCTTCTCCCCGGTCTTGGACTTGACGGCCGGGAACGCAAACGGCCTGCTCAGGCCGCCCTTCATCTTCTTCCACAGCCCGTAGTCCGCCTCCTGGTTCCAGGTCAGCAAACCCACCCACGGCTGGACGTTGTAGTGCAGCTTCAGCACGACGTTGTCCGTCTCGGCCACCTTGCCGGTCGGGTGGGTGATCTGGTATTTCGGTCGTTGGTTCTTGATCGACAACTTTCCCCTAAAAACAGCACCAGACATGTGCTAGTTAGGACACCTGAAACTGGAGAGGAGAGGGGGCCACGGGAGGGTTGGTGAACTAACCGGCCAGGATCAATACTCTTCCCCTTCGCGCTCTTGATCAGCTTCCTCTTGGCCACCGGTCCGATGTTGGTGAGGTGGTCCGCGCTGGGACTGGTGATGATGCTGTCCCAGATGACGGCCTTGTTGGTCGCGTTGGTCGCGCTCGAGCTGTCGGGCCACTCGGCCGTCACGTAGACGAAGACTTGCTTCGTGTTCCAGGTGAATAGCGAGCTGAGGTCGGCGTCGAGGCTGAACTTGATGATGGCATATTCTTCCTTCTTGGTGGAGTAGTAGTGCGGGCGGCCGCGGACTCTGGGGAGGGCAAGGGAGTGTTAGCGAGCCGGGAAAGGTAAGAAGCTGGGATGGGGGTAGGGGTGGTGAGGGAGAGGACTTACACTTGGACGTTGGTCGTCTTGAGGGATCCGGTGGGCGCCCGGGGTGCCAAGAAGTCGGACGCTGCTATCAGTGCTGCCACGACGAAGGCGACTGTTGTGAAGAACCCGAAGGTGTTTTGCGCCCGCACGAGAGAGGTGTACATGATGGGCGAGATGTGTTGGGGATGCCCGGATCGAACGTTTGTCGCGGGTCCAAAGACGGGGGCTTTTGGGAATGTTGGGTGTGCACTCTACCTACAGCTTCCCATGTCGTCGTCCTGTCTCGTGACGGTGATATCTGGGCGGATAGTGGCTTGTAAGAGAGTAATTCACTGGGAGCTGAGTGAGTTGCGACAGCTTACCGTTGACCGCGAGTCAGGACACGTTGATATGCACTAATCGCGTTTATTGGATTAGCGCATTGATAGATAGCTTATCGTTAAGTGTACTGTCGAGATCGTTTGGGTAGGCCCTCCCGAGAAACAGTTCAGCACCAAAGCAACGGAATTGCAATACATTCCATGTAGACTACCTGTTTACGGGCTTGACACGAAGATGGACCCATCCACATCACCAGCCGAAAGTAGCTAAACTTGCTCGCGGATAGGCGTAGTTCGTACTGGTTCCCTCTGCAATTACATCACCGTTGCGGTGAATGCGCCGTTTGGTGACCGTAGACTACGATGCAATGTCCTCGTTGCCGCCATTCCTCGGCCGTAGCTTGCCTACCTTCGCACTCCAGATTCGTGGTCTCCAGTATTTGCAGTGTTCCACAGTGCTTGGTCCTATTCGCGGCCAAGCCCAGACAGCCAGCCCTCCTGGCCCTTCGACCGCGGCGAGAGGCGCAGAATTGTACAGTACTCCTCGACCTCGAAGCTATGCGCCAAGATGTGAGGTGACGGATCCTACCCAGCCGCTTGGTAGCCGAAGAAGCGTATCTGATGACTGGTGGCATCAGAATCCCTGGGCGGATGACAGCAGCATCAAGGCAACATACACATGGGGGACAAAATCTGGTCTAAAGGAACTACAAAAACTCCCTACCTTAAGAGATCTCGAGCGTCCTAGATGCTAGGAGACCGGAGGAAAACAGCAGGTTAGATGCAGACTGCTCTTCGGGATTTATGTCGGGAGATACCCTCCACCTTGCCCCCCTGCGAGGGAGATGGGTGTCAGAGACCCGATCCTCCAGGGTATGGCGATGTACACTTCGCCCACGCATGAGCCTCTGTGTAGCAATATTGCTGTCCTATCGACGCTCTTCTTCTGTAAACTAGTGTGTAGCTGGCTTCGAGACGTAGAGTTCAAAACCTTGGCTTACAAACGCAGGTACGCAATGTTCTGGATGTTTCTTGGACAGTAAGTCTCGCTCGATCTCGCCGCGGACTCGAGCGCGCTGGGCCCCGGGGATGAGACTGTCCATCCCCAGCAGCCGCGAGACCGCTCAGTCTCGTGATATACACCGCGGTACCGAAACCCGAAAGGATCGACGAGGATTCGAGCGGACTCGTTCAGTCCTTCTTCGAACGTGGTTGCTTCCGGGCGGGTCTGAGGAGCTCGATTCCCCCGTCGGTTTCCGCTTCAGCAGGACAGAGCCCGACTAGGCGGCGAGGGTTCGTGAGAGGCCACTGGAGTCAACAGCGCTTAGTTTTGGACGTGCATGGACGGCTTGCATGATGCGACGATGGATTCAGCGGGGTGTATGTGACCGTGGGCTATCTTCGAATGAAGCAGAAGAAATCGATTGTGCTTGCGAGAAGATGGTATGCAAACCGGGTCATAGACACAGCCCCTTCCGCCAGCCGATTTGCCAGTGACAAAGGGCATTGATTGACCCGCAACGCCATTGTACTGTCCAAGAAGCCCGATGGAAGACTTGGGCGCCCCAACGGTTGCACCCCGTTATGTGGATGCACACCTGTAGGTGGTACTTCCCGGCGATGTACCCTCGAGCCAGGGTGTCATTCGCGAGGTGTCCAGTCTAATGCAGACAGCCGTTCCTGCTCGTCCACTGGCAGCTTCGACTGCACCCACTGATTTGCAGTAACTTTGTTCTAGTTGACCCCTGGCGTGAACGTGTAAGTAAAGGCAGAGTTACCAAGCAGGCCTGCGTCTCTGTCCAGTGAAGGGTGCAGAGAGTGTCTCACATCTCCTTCGACCCCGAGCACATCCATAACGGGAACAAGGTTGGCCCCTGCCTGGGTGAGTAAGGTGCCTTAAGTCAAGCCCTAAGGCACCAAGTGGAACAGTCGATTCCCAGCATGCCAGCCAGAGTCTAACGTCAGACGATGGGCGAGGCTAGGAACTTCATCACCTTGTGCATTTCTGCTCCCTCGGTCTCCATTAGTTCTCGCTTTTTCCAACCAAAGCGTGTCCCTTTGACTTCCATACTCCATACTTCCATGTGTTCGTAGCACGTGTCTCTCTCCGGCGGAGGATGCATGACATCGGAGAAAGTTTCAAATCCGTTGTCTTTCCGATGTGACTTCTACCACCAGGATGCTGTCCAGGACATTACACCCAATGGAGTTGTCTGTTCCACAGACTCGGCCGTTGCGAATGCTAGACGAGAGCGCATATAATCCCCGCATTCGCATCAAACCAACAGCGAGACAATCTGCAGAGCTCCTTCTCTGCGGCCACACTCGCAGCCACGATAAGCGCTGAAAATCCCCAGCGCATTATGTTATATAAGGTGGTCAGCGTGGGTTTCGAGTCCCCTTTGTATTGCCACGAGCCGAGATAGATATGTTGTCGCTGCTCTGTTGCAAACAAGGTAGCAAAACACTCAAAACTTGGGCTGCATTGACGCTTGTCATCTTCGATTTCTGTAATGGGGCGATGTGCCTCCCAAGCAGAGAAGGCAGGAAGGTCATCGAGAGTAATGACAGAACATACCTGTCAGGAAACTCTGCTTCCATTAACACGAGACGAAACAAGCTGTTCAACGGTATCCAATGCATGTCCGTGGGCGAAGCGCAGAAGCCAGACGAAAGACCGGTCAATGCATATGGTGGCAATGGCAGTGACGCTTATGGAATAGCAAAGTATCGAAAACGGACTGCGCACTCTTTTGTTGATATCCAGGGTCATTGAAGGTAAGGGTGCCCGAGGTGGGAAGGCGGTGCACTGTGGCAGATTTCGCGGGTTACTTATCAGGGGCTTCGCGGTCCGACTGGATTCTGATGAGAACACAGTGCTTCGCATTCATTTCTTTACGACGAATGGCGGCGGATCCGAGACAAGGTTATGGCGGGATTGCTGTTTCGAAGTATGCAGGCAGCCGTCGAATTGGTTGGAAAGGGGCCCTCGAATGGTACCGACAGCATGGTAACTTGAAGGTTCAGGGGTGTTGCCCGGTAACGGTCCAGAGCCTCGCCATTTGCCCACCATCCCTATCACATCGCTTTGGTTAGGTTTTGCCAGAGTACCGGATTGAATATGCCGTCTCCGATGCTACCATCGGCGACCCCAGCCAGTCTATTCATCAAAATCAGTACGGCTCCGGCTCTGACCGTCGCTGACGGAGCTCTTCGTCCTTGGTCCATTGCCGGCCAAACCACCAGACACCCTACACTCGCTCTCTGCTTTTGTCCGCGCTGACAGCATCATTCACAGGACGGCCCTGGGCAGAGATAGCCCCGAAGGAGCCTCGATCAAGACGCGACGGACCAGTCCGAGGAGCAACCTCTTAGCCTCCGTATCGGCACTAGGTCATCAAATCTCCAGCGGCTCGCCCTCGCATCGGAAGTTGGCGCTGCATCTGGGCCTGATACCGGTCCCGGACGGCGTGAACTCCGCGACAGCGCAGAGCTCTACGGTTCGATGAACGCTGTCGACATTCGAACACGTCTCGGGACATCCTTACAACACGAAGCGTTGCGACCCGCGGCATGGTGGACGCCTGAACAGCGTTGCTTTTGCTTGCTGGGGTGGGCTAAGGACGGGCTCGTGGACGGCAAGCCTCTACATGGGCCGGTGTCGACAGACAACACTTGGTCGCGACAACGCTCGCTCAGTTACGCGAAGGGATATAGACATCAATAAACAATGAAGGGCCGCCAGGGAGTCCCTGAAACAGAGCATGACATTGTTGCTGCCGCAGTCTAGCTATGCCAGCAAACATCTTATCCGTGTCGCGGATGCTGCGCCGAGAACAGAGACGTCCCCTGAGGTTCGCTCCTTTTCCTCGTCCTCCTCTGCGCCCGGCGTAGAGACGGCTCTTTTTCTTTCGTCATGCTTGCTGGGAGCATTTTGTGTTCTTGTCTGACTTTCGATTACCCTTCTGCGGCTTCTCCTTCGGCTGCTTTTCCTTCGGCTTCTTTTCCTCGTAGAAAACCATCGGCTGTGATTGGACGACGACCTGAAAGTCGGGCGGAAAATCATCCCTGTACCAATGTGTCAGTCAAGGGGCGTCCCCAACTGCCGGAGCTGCGGAGGCGGCGTATTGTGAACGATTTACCTTTGACCTTCTGGCCGCTCAGGTTTGGAAACGGGGCCACCCATGGCGCTTGTAATAGGGCACAGTCGTTGAAGATGTTGAAGATCCTGGCGAGGTAGATACGTGGCTAGCGAGGGTAGAAGCTTAGTTTCCGTATAGCTTTGAATTGAGGGCTTGGAGAATGGGAAGCACCACGTCTTAACTAAATGTGTGTCTGTATTGATGCAGGGCACAAACCTAAGGGCATTTTCAACGACTGGAACCGACAAGGACTAAGAAAGTGCTGCTTTCCACTCGACTTGGCTCAATGTCGACGCCCGGCGTACTGCATCGGCTTCAAGATGGACGGTGAGGACGACACGCCTGCATTCCACGCCTCAAAGCCGAGTTGCCCCTGGCAGTTGGCATTGTAGCCAACTTCAATTGCTGACCAGACAGTCTGCAGCGAGAGACAACGAGAAAAGGAAGCCGCGACGCTCTGAGCGTGTCGGTTGTCGGTTTTGGATGCGACAGAGCGGCCCCGCCAGCCGAAAGCACCCTTGTCAACGCCCACCACTATTTCCCCCCAAGAAAGAAGAGGTGAACGCCTCCCAGCCGGGCGAGGATGGGGAGTCTCGAAGGCACCACACCGCTCTTGCCGTTTTCCATGTCCAGTTATTGCCTACCACCCGACGCACCTCAGACAATCATCAAAGACGCGTTAAGACCGTGCAGTCCTGTCAATTCGACACCATCTCAGTCAGATCCTAAACGTGTTCCACGATGACATCGCGTCGTTTCCCACGCGTCTTCAAGCGAGCCATCGCTTCTAGCGATCCCAAAGCTTCCATAGCAGGACGGTTGCAAACAGGTTGTCGACAGGGCCGTCGACAGATCTTTGCCTGATGATTCTGTTGACGTGCAGGCAAAGCAGGCTCTGCTCCATTAACGGGGTTACAGCTAGCAGCCAGCACTGACAAGCCCGACCAGGTACCCGGGCCCGACGCTTAGCACCCCATGTGACTGATCAACTGCGCGCTAATCCGCGATGGTCTGTTCTCGATCGGCAGCGACCGAAAGACCCCAAACCGAAAACTTCCACCCAGTCTCGCAGCCAGACCTTGCGTTCAGTCTTGGAAGCGTGTGTTGTCGCTTGCCACAATCAGATCAAGCGGATTTCAGTCACGCTCGGGAACGGAGACGTTGTCTCCATCCAATCCAGTGCTGAAGTGATCGAGGCTTGCATCGAACCGGACGATAACCTGTTCCGCTTCACACCGGGGATGCTCCTCAACTGGAAGCAGATCACCAGCTTCAACGAAACCATCATGGACGTTGCAAGAGAATGGCCCTTGGAGAGCATGCAATCTCGTCGCGTCCTCGCATCACAGACTACCAGATGCAAGACTGTTGCGCAAACCGACGCCAATTGGTGGCGGAGTATCAGGGTTAGGGTTGTATATGTCAAACCGCAAAATCCACAACTTCGAGACAGAGAAGTACCTTTGCAGTATTTTCTACCTTCATCTGGTCATTCTCCATCGCTCAGAGTCCAAGGCCAGGGTCTGGAAGCGGTGCACCAATTTGTTGCAGCGGCAACAATCGAGTGGATGGCTATCATCCCCCCTATTGCCTCGAGCTTTTCCTTCACTCGGCAGGAATAGGGGGCAATGTTTTGGTCCGGCCCCAAGTGGCATTGCCGGGCCGACAGCAGCCACAGCCTGAAACTGACAATGGCAGACCCCAACTTGAAGGGTATGTGCAGTAGTCTGCCGTACTGAGAAATCTCCACAAACTGACACACCCCCCCCCCTTTCATGACGCACATCGCACTTGCATGGACTAAGGAAGCGACGTGTCACAATAGTTGCATATGTCCACTTCCATGCCGACAACGCTCGTCCTGGCAACGGGCGATTGGCCAAGAGCAGTCGGAGACACTGTGCGCGCCGATGTGGTCTCCCGCTAGGAAGACTACCTCGCCGGTGAAAAGGATTGTATGTGCTGGTTGACAGAAGAGAGATAAGTGGCTGGAGAGAGGAATAGGGTACTTTCCAATGTTGAGGCAAAATGAGCCTGGCAAGGAGGCAAGGAGGCAAGGAAGGAAGGTCGTGGTGGTCGTGGTGCTGCTCGAGCTCCTGTTTCGATTGCTGGCTGCGGGTATCGGTCTGCCTGTTTCAGTCGAGGTTGTGTACCATGGCCGCTGGTCGATGCCAACAGGTTTTCAAGCCGTGAAGCTGAACCTTCGATAGACAGATATATCGCGATGGTGGACGATGGAGGAGTTACGTGGTGGTGGAAAAGACAGAAATAGGTTATGGTTTAAAATTGAGCGAATGGCCGTTCGTTCGGTGGGACGCGGCCCTACTAACTCCAGACCTAGCGAGGCAGTACCCTTCTAGCAGTTTTCTTGCTCAAGCTCCTTGACCAGTCGACTCAGAGCTGTCGTTCCACTCCAGCCCAGCTTAGTTTGTCGAGTAATGAGCCCTCTTATCTGAAAATATTCCTTGAGATCCTATGGTTAATTGTACCAACATCATCTGGAGATACCGGGCCATCTGAATCTGCATGGTAGCACTTAACCCCTGGATCCTCCGACTTCCATGGCAGACTCCAGAGTCAGAGCCACCGGGTTAAAACGCTGTCGAACTGTCTCACCATGCCTTTGATGGCCATTCTAACTATGTTAGCGACACAGAGCGTTGCCTCCTGCATCGCAACCGCCGAGCACCGATGTGTAGGACAAGCTCCTGTTGTCGACGCATCCCCAAGAGGTCATCCGAATGCCGCTACGCGACCTGTCGACCCCTATTCGAGACGATGGGGGGAAGCGACGCACTTTGCTTCCACTCTGCAATCCTATGCGAAAATCGAGCAAGGCAGTGTATTCGTTGTGCGCAAGCCAATCCCTAAGTGTACCTCGATAGACCGACGACAACCTGAGCAGGCGGAGGCGGCGGACCTCTCTGGAAGAGTCAAGCACAGCCATCAGGAGCCCCCCAGATAATGCCAACAAGGTCCCATGGTAACTCACGAGTGTCCATGGCGATGGGAGAGTGCTAGAAAACATATGTCAAATCTATGATCAAGATCCACTCGCAATGTCGCGTAATGCAAGACGAGATTCATGATCAGGCCCAATCCTCAAGGCTTGACACGCGCTTGTCTCCTTACTACAAACACATGGTGCCCCTTTCCTCTGGACAGCCATCACTGCAGCGATACCTTATCCTGAAGATCCGAATATGCCTCAAGCCTGCGTACATCCGTCAGGCCCAAGGGCAGTAAGGATGCACTGCCCTCCAGACCGCTCCATCGCGACAACAGACCTCGACCGGTGAAGCTTGAAGACTCTGTAGATCAGACCGTCTCCAAGGCTTCTAGAGCCTCGCCATCAACCGTAAGGTTGGGCACGAAGGGACAGACAGCCAACTTCCCGCGAGAGCAGGAAGCATGTTGGCTTCAAACGGCCATCCGAAGTGCTCTACAACCAATAAGGGTGTGAAGAAGAGACAGGTGCCCACACCCCCTTGCTGCTCCTTTTCTGACATGAAATTCCGCAGTCGTTAGTAGTATCGTTTTCTTCAATTTGAAGCCTAATGTGCAGCATCATGTTGCCGGCGCCGTTCTAAGGCAGTGTCCCAAAATCTGCCACTGGGAACACTCTCACCGCGCTCCCCTGATGGACCACTTCGACCCAGTGGTGCCAGCATAGCACTGATAGACGACGAGCACGATGTCATCAACCCTTCAACGAGCGGACCGAGCCTCCCTACTTCTCCACATCTACGCGCAAGTGGCTAAGCCGCTGCCGACGAGGCCAGACATGCAACCTTATAGCACCGTCAGCCCATGAAAGACGGCGGCCATACACCCCTTTTTCTGGTCTTAGGCGACAGCCTCCCACTTGAGCCTCCTTTGTGTGTTGACAAAGTCGATGCTTGGGCAGAGAGACAGAATAGCGGTCTGGATTCTTCTCTCCAGCACAGACTAGATTTATGATGCTCTCGGATGCCCAGGTTGCGGGAAGGCTGTGCCTTGCCAGTGGCTCAGATCAAGACCATGAGAGGGTCTCGAGAATAAAGTAGGCACGTCGCCACGGCAAAGGGCATGTCTGAAAACCTAGGCATCATCAATTCTCGAGCCATGGAAGCCTTTGCACAAGACCACGACATGGCCGAGCAAGGGAACGGCCTTCCTCTGAGCGACCTGCCCATGTCTAGCCAGCCTTCCGTCGCCCAGAGTCCCACTCGGCGCCCCCCCCCACTGTCACTATCGGAAGGTGATATCGAGGGAGGAGTATCTCAGGCCGGTACGGCTCCTTTAGTACGCAAGCAAAGTGACGTAGCATTGACCATGGACAGGCACTACGTCCACCTATATCTTAGACAAGAACAATGTCAGATCCGGATTTGATGGTACGTCTTACCCTCCAACTCACACACGTACCCGACCCTAACAAGACACGACAGTGGACAAGTACCCAGACAGGTTCTCCGCGATACAAGCCAGCCAGCACAATGCCGGGATGTTTCGAAGCTTTGGATATGCCACTGTTTGCGGCCTCCGATACAAGGAAGGACGGATGGTCAATCTCCAATCGCAACTCGAGGAGTACCAGAAAGATCCCACGACGGATATAAAACGCCTGACAGCTGGCCAGACTCGAAGGGTGGGCGAGCCATATGTCCCGGATCGACAGGATCAGATCATGGATGAGATGATCAAAGAAACTGCTGAATATCGTACGTGACGGCCGCCCCGGCAGTAACAGCGGAAAGCAACCACAATATGAGAGAAATAGCTGACCGGCAACTGTCCGCAGACGATACGCTGCGCCGCTACCACGAGACCCAAGCCATGATCGCCGCGCGTCCAGACGAGGTCATGATCCTGTACCGACGCGCACTCCGGGAGAATATGATCGACGCGTCCGGCTTCGTCCCGGCCTACGAGCCCGGCGACTTCGTCTATGCCCGGGCGAGTCTCGTCCATAACGCCGTCCGCGGGCTGCTCTTGTCCAAGATCGGCAAGTATCTGTTCTGGCCCATCCTAAGGAACCGGCAGGTCTCCTCGGCGATTTTCGACCGCGGACTCCGGGCCATGGTGGTCTTCTTCCTCCTCGTCATGCTCCTACTGCCCACGGGCCTCATGTACCTGTTGGGGCTGGGCAAGGCCGCTTCGTATGGTCTTGTCGTTGCGCTCGTCGTCGTCTTATTCGCCTGTTTCGTGGTCTCTGACGCCACCTTTGAGCGACTGCTCGTTGGCAGCTGTGCCTATGGCGCTGTCTTGGTCACGATCCTCCTCCAGACTCAGGTCTGCGCTGGGTGCTTGTCTCCTTGAACGTTGTGGCGAGTTCTGTTTCGTTGCGGCAGCAATCGGGTTGTTGAGGAAGCTTCTGTCGTTACATGTTTGACGGTGGATGGTGTCGTCTCCTTAGAAAGAATTTCTAAATTTTCCAACTCTGATAGCAAGTCTGTGTTGAAGTCAAAGTGACCCTCTTTGGTCACCAGTATATGATAGTGTGTTATGCTGGTCTAGCTGTTGCAAAAGCGTGCTTGACAGCATGGTATCGAAACCACGCGAGTGTATATTAGTTAGCCTCGTCCGAGGCATGAGGTCCGATCGCGTCTGTGCGTGGGCAAAGTGCAGTTTTGATCCTGGCTTGAACGGTTATGGCTGGGACAAGCGGTGCATGTAAACGTACGAGGCGCACAACGGCTCTCCGTAACAGGGTGGAGCTCCGGTCCAAGGTGTATGAGTGTGAGTCAGGGTACTGGTAAACAAGTATGGCTCTCCGTATACTGTTTATCAGCATTGTTCTCGGCTTGGTGATACTAAGTTGGCCAGGCACGGCCAAGTGACGAAGTGATGGATGAGATCGGCCGGTAGAGACTCCAAGGGGTAAGGTAGGGCGGTATACGGCGTTCCTAGCCACCCATTTGTGATAACGCGTCAATCATGTCACGCACATAGGTAACTTTGAAAATCACAACAAGACAACATGCATAATGATGGGTTTATGCCATGCATCGTAATTTATTGGGGCCGACTCCGGAGTTGTCTAACAGGCGGTGAGCGACCTACAGGGGGGATGGGATTCACCGAGATAGACCATGCAACTTTCGCGCCCACCCAGAACACATGTACCAAAGTTTCTTCCAACATCATAACAGCAAATTCAGCTTCCCAACTGGGCCAAAAACGTCGCGAGGACGGCGGTGTAAGCTGCGACAACACCGTGAAGCAGACCATTAGCATGCCCAGCGCCACCATAATCGGCAGCTCCACCTAGGACCACAACGGTGCAGAACAGGAATACGAACGCGACCACGACCCCGAACATGGCGGCCCTGTCTAGCCCGCCGAATAGCAAGGCGCTGATCGGGATCAGGATCAGGCTCGAGCTGAAGAAGATCTGGAATATCTCCACCACAAGCGACAGGGCTGTACTCGACAGCAGATATCCGCCGCTCTCTTCACTGAACTTGAGAATGGGAAACTTCTTCTGCACCGACTGGAAGAAGTCACTGTATAGCAGGTCGCGGACGGGTCGATGGTCCTGATGCAGGGCTGTGGTGCAGAAGTCATGCACAGGTGCGTCTGCCGGAAGGAAGGCATCTCCATCGGTCATATCCTGGCTGGCGAGGAACGAGCCGTAAAGGCCACGGACCTCCTCCGGGTGCACGTTGAGAAGGGTTCGCTCCTCTTTCTGCGCCATCTTGAGCCTGTCTATTGCGGGTGTGAGCGAGCGGCCTGTGCGACAAGTGTCACATGATACATGGGGAGGTAGAAAAGGTAGACGAACGACATCTCATCCAGGCATGTTCCAATTCTTCTATCAAGGCGTTATACTCGTCCATGTCGGCTGTTTGCCCGGAGCCCTTTACATATCGTCCTGGTGGGCATCTCCCAGCTTCCGGGTGGTCAACATACCACTGGAAGAGTCGTTGCGAAGCAAAGAGGGCCGTGTATTCCCAGTGGGTAATCAGCAGCTCGCCCTCGTGCTCGAACCGTCGATGAATGCTGCCATTTTTGGGTTGTGTCTGTTGCGCTGCGAGTCTGAGAAAGCCTTTGGGGTATCTCGTGACTGAAATGGTGGTGTTAGTGGTTGGATGCTTCTAGAGGCTTTTCTGACGTACCGTCAAGCTTAAGCTTTGGAAGCTTGCTCCAGTCTGGTCTCTTTGGAGCTTCGTTCGCTGAGTGAGCTTAGCATAAACGAAAGAGTTCATCCCTGGTATCGATCATGACGATGCTGTCAGGTCTTCCACTTACATGCTGTCGATGAAGTGCCATTGCAACTGTCAGATGTCGATATGGTAACAACTGGGCAAGACGAACTCGATGTTCCGACAGGTGGCCTGGCCACCAAAGTCTCGAAGGTGTTGCTCCTCGCTGGCCCGCTTTCGACATCGGCGGGGTCGGACGCGTAGGTGGCCATGATCACTTGTGGTCGCTGGGTGTTGCTCTTCTTCCTTCCTGAAGCCCTTCTCGTTGCTCTGCCAGGACTGGGTCATATATGCTTGTGGAATTCGGCCAGGTCGAAGAGCCTCCCGGAAAGGAATATCGGCTTTTGCCAGCCCATTCAAGCACATCTGACCGCTGTTCTGCCAGGATACCTGACATTGTGCTGGAAGTAGGCCGACGACGAGGCTCAAATCGTCATTTCCGCGGTCAGTGTCGGAAAAGGGTGTGTTGCTTCCTATTTCTTGGGCTCAGGGGCTGCATGATATGGGTTTTACTCGGCTATTCGGCGGCCTAGTAAATGGTTGTGCAGCACGAAGAAAGGCTCAGTTCTGCCCGGGCAACACTCGAAGTGTGATGTGGCTCGGAGGCCAAGTTTCGCTGTCAATCATTCGGTAGCACACATCGACACAGCCTCAATGGAGGACTTCCATGTTAGACTGCTAGACTATCAGCGTAACGAAACATGCAGCAGAGATACAGCACCTAGGTAGGTAGACTGAAGCTAAACGTCGTTGCTAACCTAGATGGTCCGGCGATGGCTGATGGAGGAATGTTACCGTGTGGTCGACAGTCAAAGGACATTTTTAGGGGGACTTGCCGAAACATTTGGTCAACAAGCTTCCCCGCTGGTGGGTTGAACTACAAACTGATTCGTACTGACAGCAAGTACAGATACCATGAGAGAGCTCCCAGTCGTTCGGGACAAAATTCACAGGCCGTGCCTCCTTGTGGTCGACGGTAAGGCTACGAGGTTCGTGTCGTACCAGTGCGTACGGGCACTGTTACACGGGAGTCCGGGCGTTAGGTTCCCAGCCCACCCACTACGGTAGAACTCCTTTCAGTCTTCCTATCAACAGTTCGCTCCCTACGCACATGGTTGGGCATGACCAGATGGCTGACCATGCAGCAGAATGAGCGGTCAACAGCACCGCCATGATGTTCTTTCAACCTAGATGCCGCCGCAGAGGGCGAAGGCAATAGATGTTGT
This sequence comes from Coniochaeta hoffmannii, assembly GCA_030052785.1. Lineage (NCBI taxonomy): Eukaryota > Fungi > Ascomycota > Sordariomycetes > Coniochaetales > Coniochaetaceae > Coniochaeta > Coniochaeta hoffmannii. Next base: position 51,044 of record JANBVN010000062.1, on the reverse strand, counting down.
TCTCTCGGAGACCGGGCACTCTTGTGCTCCACGGCGATGTCGTACAATATTCTTGCGGATGTCGTGCATCATCGTCCCCAGCAGAAGAGGATGGAATCAAGGCTCTCGTGACGGGCGGCCTAGCATTGGTCATTCGATGCTGAGAGTCGCTTCTTGGATGCGCAACGGGGTGTCTTGTGTTGTGTCTGTCACGGCTGTGGGCGCTTCCTCGGCGGTGTGCAAATCCTGCCGACCTCCATCCAGCAGACTGCATACTCTCCCCTTCAGATCAGACCTCCCATCTCGTCATCGTCCTTCTTCCCGGCGTGTTCGGACTCGCAGAGTCTGCGGGTTAGTAGTTTAAGAGCCTTGGAGCGCGGGAGAGTCAAGATGCCTGAGCCGCAAGGGTTTGTGATGGTAGTGGCAGGAGGACAATGCGCCAAAGCCAACAGCACCTCGGCAGGCCGGCAAGCAAGTCCGCTAAGCAGTCCAATGTGCTTTAAACTCTTCTACCGAGGACCAGCGACTCGATAAGGGGCAGTCCCTGGTACTTGACGCCTTTGTCACTGCGGCTTGCCGTGCGCAATGGCCACGTAGCACGGCAAGGTAAAGTAGCCTATTGGAAAGTCGCGCACCCTTCCCTTGTGAGCTTCCCTTCTGGGACCCAATCAGACGGTATGAACCGATTCTCTCTTAAAGTCGTGTTGCGGCCATCAGCTTCTCCAATCTCCATTACTCTGACCATTCTTCATCGCCAGCCTCTACTGCCAACCCTCACATCGTCGTCCATCTCTGTCATGAGGCTCCTCATTCTCTCGGTTCCCTACCCGGCAGTTGCGTGTCTTCCATTGTGATTGACTGTCTCCAGCGAGCAGACAGCAATCAGCTACATCACCACAATTTGATTTTTGATATGGTTGTCAGGTTCGACCGGCACCATTAATTCGAGGGCCTAACTATGTCTTGCTTTGCGCTGGGTACATTATTTTCCTACCGTATTATTTCCTTTTTGCCGACCGCGAGAAGCGAAGATAGCCGGGGTGCATCCTCCTCAGCGGGCAATGGCCGTGCAATGCTCTGCATATCAATGCAGCGCTGTCGGGTGTGATTCTAGAGTGCACCTTGCATCGGGACCCAAGTGGGTCCCGGGCTACGGAAGGTCATTACTGCGGTACGACCCAGAGATCCTTTGGTGGCTTGACGGTCGAGGTTGCTGTGGCTGGTGACGCTGAAGCTTGGACCATCTGTTCGCGCTGAAGAGGGCAAGGGAAAGCACTGTAAAGCCAGCCTAGCATGTATTCCATCTATGGGCACTTGAAGACGTTGTTGCGGGGCTATCTGCTGTTGATGCTGCTGCTGTTGTTGTTCCCCTCTTGGTCCGCTTTCCCGTGCACGTCAAATTACGTGTGCGGTTGCAGGACGGGATTCAGCAAGCCGGGGAGCCGGTGATTGTTGGCGCTGACCTGCACATGCATCAACCTCCAGGACGCGAGGGGCTCTAGATTAACAAGTCGCTACCGGACAATGGTGGTTATCACGGATCCGATCGTGCACTTGGCGGGATTAGCGTAGGAAGCGGGGGGTTTCTGCTCATCAACGCCGACCGAAGGAAGCTATCTTCTGTTGCGTCGACCAGATCCCGTGTTTCTACAAGCATCTCAAAATGCTGCACACTTTAACACAGCAGTACGCGTTCCTGGTTGCTGGGCAGCGGCCATGGGATGGATGCTCGCATTCGTCCGAGTGCCGCTATGTTCTCCGGCGGATTGTCACGCTAAGAGTCGTGTCCCAGTTTGGTTGGTATCGCGCAGCTCCACGACGTTGCCCGAAGCACTTGAGCGCGGTCGAAGAAGGGGACATAGCGCGGTTCTGTTAGGGGATACCTGCGACTCAAGGGAAAGATATCTTGGCCGACCAGCAGCCACTGGCGAATGCTTACCTCCCAGTTAGGATATGCTAACAGGGGCAGTGAGAGGAGAAGTCCACTTAACGTGCAGTGGACCACCGTGCTGGTCCCCTGTCACGACATTCCTCCGCCCCCTGTTCAAAGCTTATTCTTGCGAATCCCACCAAGCTTTCTCTTGCATCTGTTTCCAGTTGACTCTCGCAAGAATAGGAATCTGGCGCCGCTTCCACGTACTCGCACTCGTTGCTTCATATCGTCATTTGGCGTACCGGAGCGGAAAGCAAATACCGATTGCAGCGGAACGACTAGCCCAGATCATCACGTTCGGCCCCGCCGTGAGCCTTGCAAGATGGGTTGTGCGGGATCCAAGTGAGCCATCATCTTTCAACATAAGACAGAGAGCGCGTCAGACTAACTTCCTCCCACCTAGGCCAGAAAAGCCTGTCATTATATACAACCCCCCAAAGCGGAAACAACGGAGATCTATGTCTAGTTTCTCGGCTTAGAACGACCGCCAGGCGGCCGGACGCTTCACCTGTCAACCTGAAAATGAGCCAACTTTGCAGGAGCTGCACCCAGCACATCTTCTGCCTGGAAACGAAAGACTCTCGATATACCGCTGTAAGCAATTTACTGCTGGCTACTCCCATCCAATTATCTCATCCTCGCTCAAATTCCTCCAAACATTCCAGCTAGACAAACGGCCCGTCCCGACCCAGCATGGTGCTAAGCAGCCGAAAGCTTCCTGCATTCCTAGCTTCGACAGCGAGCTCCACCGACTCCACTGCAGGCCAGCCCTTACATCCGATCTTTGGTCAATCCTCACGATGGCTCCTATTCAGGATTGGGGGATCACAGCGGCCCCTCTGCATACGACTCCAGCCGACTGCGGCGAGACGGTCAACTGCCCGTTCCATCAACTCAGCTGCGGAACCTTTCTCATGTCAGGAGATGCCATGGCTGGATCAAGTTACGCTAGGAACGTTCTGTCCATGGTATGCAGGATCTGACAAAGAAGGACGGGAGTGAGAGGTGAATTGGCTGCCATTTGTCTCGCGTGACGCTTAATTTTTCCGTTCCTCCTTTAATACTCGGTTTCTCCCTGCCTGCGTCTTGATCAGACAGAGAGTGGGCGATATCGAATCGACGTTTCGACGTTTTTTTTTTTTTTCTCCTTTTTTTCTTTGGGCAAACAACAGGGTCCGCTCTCTCTTCGGAATTTCTTCGTCCCCAGTAATTAGACGTGATGGCATGGGACAATGGACTTCGGCCTTACGCTATTCAGGTCAAGTAACCGTAGTTTGGGTAGTTGGTGGACTTAAAATTCTAGATCAAGACACAATCACTCTTCACCCCTCCTCCTGTCTGGACATGGTGAACTTGTCCCCTCGATGAAACCCCAAAGCATTGCGGTCGGACCTGGAACTGTTACCGGGGGCATGGGAAGGGGCACTCGCCCTTGACACTCAAATATTTGTCCTTTCTCTGGCAGAGACGGAGATGCCGACTCGGGCTGAGCACAGCAGCCGATATTCCCGCCTCCTTCATGGTCCGGCCAGACCCTCCTCCGTCTAATTCTCCACGCCGCCAGGCCAGGCCCCGGGCCAGCTCTGCCAGAAAGAGGCCACCCTCATCCAGGTCCAGCAACAGTCGATGCGTGTCAACGCCAGAGCGACAACCGGGCACCTGTACAGCCGAACCGCCTGTGGCCTCGCTAAGATTCTGGTGTTGTATTCGCAGATTTCGGGATCAAGAACAAACTGAATAGAGCATTAAACCAACGTTGCCCTGTGATACCGGCACAACATGTGCAGTGTGGACACTTAAGCATGCTGAATACCGGCCTGAAGACGTGCATAATGGGTCTCCTGTCATCTGCCGGTCCTTGACCAATCACTTCCTAAACGCCCTCACCTCTCTCCTCCACCAACCCACGAAGTCCTGCGTGCTTACATCGATTCCAATGGACTTCAAAGCCTTGGTACTGAGATGGCAGTCATACGGTCTCTGGACGCTCGAGTTCGGGTCGTTGCCTTGAGTGTTGGGCTCGATGCGGTCTATGTTCAAGCCCATGATCTCGCCGAAGACCTGGCAGATTTCGTACTTGGTGTATCTGTCCTCGCTGGAGAATTGCAGGATCTTCGGCAGAGCCGCCCGGTCATCTGCTCCGAGATAATGAACTGCGACGTCTAGGATGTGTTGTCAGCAGATCTGTCGGCAAGTGAGGGTTGTCACAGAATTGCTTCCCCCAAGGTAGGGTGGTTCACCTTTGCACACACGACCGACATCCTCGGTGTTGGTTGGGTAGCGAATCGCCCAGTGCTCCATTTTGATCTTAGCCCCCTCTTCCTGAGCCTTCCAGACAGCATCCATGAGAACATTCACGGCACTCTCTGAGGGCATCTCGGCGGATCCGTAGAGCACGGGGACACGGAGAACAACACCGAGGCCCTGCTTCCCAGCCGCCTCATACTCCTCGAGGACGGCATGCTCACCATCAAGCTTGGTCTGGCCATACAAGTTGGTGGGACCGGTTGGGGCGTCAGACTCGTAGGGCGCCTCGCCCTCTTTGCCGGAGAAGACGTAGTCAGTCGAGATATAGATGAGCAGGATGTCGCGCTCGGCGCACAGCTTCGCTAGTGATCTGGTGGCGGTGACGTTCAGTGCCCGAGTACCCTCGGGGTCTTTGTCTACCTTGTCTGGGAACCTGTTCGCCGCGGCTGTGCCACGAGAGGACAGAGGTGTGAGTTATGCGGGGCGAAGACAGGGAGGTTGTCATGCTTGTGAACCCACAGTGGACGACAACTTGCGGTCTGAGACAGTGGTCAGAAGTTACACGCGCCACGGCTCAAGACAATCGAGAAGATGGCTCACTTGACATGATCGAGGACTCTCTCTATCTCGGCATCATTGCCAAGGTCGACTTTGAGGATGCTCTCGCCGTCGGCACGGGAGAGTCCCGTTCCCTTGGCGGCCCAATTGCTTCGTTCGAAGGCTCTCAGGATCTGCCTCCCGAGTAGTCCGGTAGCACCGGTGATCAGTGCCGAGCGGGCAGCCATTGTCAGTCCGACCCAAGGTACCTTACTCTACAGTATTAGACACCGAGGAGATGATGCGAAGTGACCGATACACTGATGAGCGGGCTTTGGGGCTGCCAAGGTCTGCGCTGCGGGAACATCTATCTAGGCGGCCCCACACAGCTCACGCAGTGCGACGCTGCAGAAAGCCGAAAGGTACGAATACAAGCGATCTTCCCGGTTCGCCCTTCTCAGATTGAACCGCGCATTTCTTCTTGCCATTTCCAAACAACTCATTGTCCAAATCTGCGGGAAGAGAATAAATCAAACGCGGCGTTTACTGGGCCGAAAAGATCTATGGTGTCTTGAACAGCAGGACGATTACCAAGCGGCCGGCTTTAGGTCGTCTTATCTCCTGCTGTGTCTCCAAGCTGCAATGGAAGTCACTTCTGGCCGAAGTAAGAGAGGCTTGCATCAGTGCGCCGAAGCCAAAGTGGAAGTAATACGAAGCACAGTGACGAGATGAAGTATAAAAGCGACAAGAGCATGCTGTTGGCGCTGCTCGTCCATCACCATCGCCATTGACTGTTCTCCCTCAAGGCTCTACAAGCCTCCAAGTTGATCACATCTCGACAAAATGGGTAGCACCTCGCCGCGAGAGATCAGGAACGTGGCTGTGGCCGGGGTAAGTGCATCACACGCTAGCATCTCAATACCTTGGAGAAGCCGCTGGCTGACCGTCCAACTCCAGGCGACCGGCAGTGTGGGCTCCAATGTCCTGAGCGGCCTCCTCGAGCTCAACCGGTTCAACGTCACCGTCCTGACGCGCAAAGAGGGCGCCACATTCCCAGCCGGCGTCACGGCCAAGGTGGCAGACTTCTCCTCGGTCGAGTCTCTGACGGGAATCCTCGAGGGTCAAGATGCCCTCATCGACACCACCGCCAGCATGGAGATCCAGACGCCGATCAACCTCATCAACGCCGCCGCGGCAGCAGGCGTGTACCGCTACATCACATCCGACTTCGGGCTGGACCCGCTCAACATGAAGGTTGCCAGCCTCCCGGTGTTCGCCAGAAAGGCGGCCTCATTCCAGGCAGCCAAGAGAGCGCACGGGAAGACCGGCATGACTTACACCGTCGTCGCTACCGGCGCGTTCTTGGATTGGAACCTCCGGAATCGGTTCTCGGGCATCGACCTGTTCGACAAGAAGATCCAGTTCTTCGACGACGGCACGCACGTGCTCCCGTGGACCACGCTCGAGTCCGTCGGCAAGGCGACCGCCGCGGTGCTGGCCCACGCCGCCGAGATGGAGAACAGGGTCGTGTACATATCCTCGCTCGTGAAGAGCCAGAAAGACATCGTCGAGGCGGCCAAGCAGGCTCTGGGTGCCGATGGCTGGCAGAGCGCCGTCGTCGACATGGACGCCATGTTCCAGCAGGCAATGGAGCGTTTCAAGGCTGGTGATTACGGGCGACAGACTATGGGACCCATGATACAGTATGCGACGGCCAAGGATGACTATTCCGGACCTTGGGAGAAGGACGACAACGCGTTGCTGGGTGTCAAGTCCATGAGTGACGACGAGTTGAAGGATCTGATCAAGGAGCTAGTGGCAGCCGGCGGCAAGTAAGTATCTCGTCGATGACCTGTGTATATTAGTCTTGCCCTGGGAACCTGGTGAGATACTACATGCGGGCGTGTCAGGTCGGATGAAGAGTTGAGGCATCTAGCCGCCTAACTGACGAATGCGATGGCGCTATGCTTGACATAGCGCCCCACTTTCATTGGGACATGGATCTCCATCCTGGCGCTTGACAGGCAACAAGCGCGGTGCCATTGAACCACGTATCAACCCGTTGTTCGGATTCCCTATAATCTTCGAGAAACCATATCGCAGTTTAGTGTCCTTCGAGAGTTGTTTGTTCTGAGTCCAAGCCGTGTCGACCCGGACGAGTATTTTTTTCCCTTCTCAACACCGGAAAACACTGCTCACCCAGTTTTGTTCATCGACCGCTAAAAGCTTACAGCAAATGAGGACTCTACACATCCATGGGCACCCTTTGACATGCCTGGTCCTGACCTGTCCTCCTCTTGAAGCTTGTTGGGGGCATCCACCCACCCGAGCAGGCTTGGGGGCGAAATCCGCAACGTTTATGATGCAGGGGATGCAGTAGTGAGGCCTAGCTGGGCCTCGCCCCAGTGCACCCTACCGCGGCGCTGGAAAGCCAGAGTCAGTGGCTATTGCAAGACATGCATATATAGATGTTACCTCACTGGCTGCGGCCACAGTCTTATACTGACCACATCCCAAAGTTGGTAACGGCGACGGTAGTTGGCGCCTTTGCTCGTTCTCTCCGCCGTTCGTTCTGCCTTTCTTGCTTGCCCATTCTTTCATAACCACTTTCACAGGCCATCCTTCCGCTTCAGCATCTCAGCCGGGAGTGATCAGGACTCCTTATTCCTAGAAAGTGTCGGAGAAGGTGGTAATGCCACCGTCGAACCAGATGGCGTCGGCGGGAGCCGGACACGATGCCTACTCGACCCTGGAGGTCTCACATACCTACGGTGATCAGCCACAAAAAGAAGTGTCCCCAAGCCACAGAAATACCCTACCTCAAGCCTTGCATCCCGACGGTGTATACGACCAAGCACCCGAGTATTACGACCCTCAATGGTCCGAACGGGAGAAGCAGTATGCTGTGGAGCATACTGAACTGGGAGGCAGGAGTGAAAGGAAGAGGAAGTGTGGTCTCTCATCTCGGAAGTATTGGGTCTTAGCCGTGGCGGTTTCACTAGGCATACTAGCTGCCATTGTCGGAGGCGTCGTGGGCGGCGTGCTCTCCAGCAGAAAGGCCGAGGACAGCAAAAGCGCTGGCGCCCAGACGGGCGTGAACGGCACTTCAGGTAGCGGTGGTCCAGGAAGTGTATCAACACCCGGCCCAGCAGCAAACGCGACGGCCATCACGCTCCTTGACACGTCCAAGGTGGCCGCCGTGAACTGGACTGACGCCAAGAGATTCAGCCATTACGCCGTCTTCTCGCAGGACAGCACGAACTCGATTATGGTCTCCCTCTGGGACTCGCAGAACCAGACGTGGTCGGCTGTCAACATCTCCGACGTCCTGGCGCGCAGCGGCAATCCCGTCAAGGCAAAGGCCGGCACAGCCCTCTCGGCCGTGTCCACCGGCCCCCCGAGCTGGCCCTTCCAAATGGACCTGTACTTCCTAACGCCGTCGAATAACATTATGGAGGTCTGCAGCACCGACATGGATGCCAAAAACTGGCACATAGGCGACCTCGGCAAGACGCCCAGGACGGCCGACGAGGACTCGCCGCTGGCCAGCGTCTGGCACCGGTGCCACCACGGGTGCTCGGGCATGATATACGTCGCGTACCTCAGCAACAGCGTGGTACAGTTCCTCAACGGTTCGGACTGGACGCAGACCCGTCCTCTGACCTCGGCCGACCAGGGGTCGCCCCTGGCCCTCTTCCCGTTTACCGGATTCGACAAGGATCCCAGTTCGTACGGAGAAGACCCGCAGCTCCGGCTGTATTACACGCAGGCTGGAGCATTGGGCGAGATAAAGCTCGTGCCGGGCACCGGGTTTGAGGGCGGTAAGTGTCGCCGTTGGCTGACCTCCAAACTGCATTTCACGGGGAACGTATTGCTGACCGGCTTTTTTACTCCAGGTCTACAACCGGCAAACGACCTCTCCAGCAGTCCCCCGCCGCAGATAGCCGGAGCGCCGTTCGATTACTGGTTCCAGTCCTTGCTGACGATACTGAACGACGACGGCGCCCTGTACGCCACGTGGTGGGACAATTCTACGTGGACCGGGACTAGGCTTCTCAACGTGAAGGGCGACCACGCCACCGGGTTCAAGGCTATCGCCCAGCACCACGAGCGCCGCATTTATGCGGTCGTCAATGGCACAATCCAGGAGTATAGGTGGGAGCAGACGGATCCGCTGACTATAATCTCTGTCGGAAAGGTCACGCTCGCAACGGACACGGCGGAGCGTTGAGAGGCGGTGCCCTATGGACCTTTGCCACGACTATGATACGGTGTTCATCTATGATGCTAATATAGAAGGGGTGGCGTCCGAAATTTTGCTGTTTTCTTGGGAGATTCGAGGTATATGGGGTATCCCGCATTAGGGAGCTACGACAACACTGTTGTGTTCTGTTGATAGTATGCATACCTCAGTAAATGAACTTGACATTTGCTCTCACTTTATCTTATTATGTTGCTCTCATCCTTGGAAATGTGATTGACAGGGAGATCTCAAATCCTATCAACATTCATCAAGCCGAGATCGAGCTATCTACGAAGGCATCGCGGTTCTATCAACCTCATTACCAGTTGGACCACGCGAGCACCGGTTCGCCGCCCCTCCACCTGAACTACGGACATCAGCCGAGAACCAGCTAGCTTACTTGCTGCGCTTGTAGATCTTGGCCAGGAAGGCCTCGAACACCTCCTTCTTCAATCCCTCGCTCTCGTCGACGTTGGCAATCATCTCGCGGATCTCGCCCACCCGCTTCTCCTCGTAGTCCTTGTACAGCTGCTCCAGGTTCAGCTCGTCGTATAGCTTCTTGACCGCCGCCTCCTTGGTCTTGTCCTTGTGGCCGTAGTTCTCTTCGAGCACCTTCCGCTGCTCGGGCGTGACCATGGCCAGGGCCTGGTTCACAAGCCACGAGCACTTGTTGTCCATAATGTCCGTGCCAATCTTGCCGATGTGCTCGGGCAGGCCGAAGTTGTCGAGGTAGTCGTCCTGTATCTGGAAGTACTCGCCCATGGGGATCAGGATGTCCTCGGCCTGCTTGAGGTTCTTTGGGGTGCCGATGTTGAGCTGGTGCAAGGCCAGGGCAACGGGGAGGTAGAAGCTGTAGTAGGCGGTCTTGTAGATGACGATGAAGCGGTACTTGTCCATGCTGAAGTTGTCGAGGTTGACCTTGTCCTCCGGGGCGGTGAGCAGGTCGCACAGCTGGCCGAGCTCGGTCTGGAAGGTGACGTCGTGGAAGAGCTCGAGCAGGTCGACGTAGGCCGGGTGCGAGCGGAAGTACTTCTTGAGCAGGGTGTAAATGGCGCTCTCGAGCATAAAAGCGTCGTTGATAGCGATCATGCCCACGCCCTCCTGCCGGTACCAGCACGGCTTGCCGCGCCGCGTGATGCTGCTGTCCATGATGTCGTCCGACACCAGGAAGAAAGCCTGCAGGAGCTCCGTCATCCAGCCCAGGGTCGCGGCGTGGAAGTATTCCTCCTCCGACAGCTGCTTGCCGAGAAGGAGGGACACCGAGTCCGGCACCGACATGCCGCGGTTGCACTTTCCGCCAAGGGTGTTGGTCTCGAGGGACTGTTCACGGTAGAGAGACACCATTCAGCATTCCGCGATCCTGGATTCGCAAGAGCAGACCGAGAGAGGCCATGGGCTTTGACTTACGGCCTTGTACCATGCCACCTCCTTTTCTGGCAGCTTGAAGCTCTGGGCATGCTCGAGCAGGGCCTCCTCCAGCTTCGGGAACACGGACTCGAACTCCTTTAGGGTGGTCTTTTGCGCCATCTTGACCGCGGGGTGCTGCGAGAGCCTTGAGACGCAAGATTGCTTGCAATTGGCGGTTTGGCAGTAGTCACAAAACAAAGAAGCGGTGATTCCCAGTGGCAGTTTATCGCAGATTATCTTGGAGGGGCTTGCAATAATCCCGGCAAACAATCGCAGCGGTCGTGGTGGGGCCGAGAGCAGGACCCGGGACCCCTGGATCGATCCCGCCGCAAGTCTGAGCAGAAAGCGGAAAGTGGGACAGTTGGACGCGCTTGTAAGCTTCACAACGCGACTTAATGGGATCGTCGTCCTGGAACTGAGAGCATACAACAACCGGCCCGTGCAGCGCAAACACCCGGGCTGCGCTACCTTTCGCTCACTGCTGATATGCCATCGCAGTAGCTGCCACAGCTGGGTCGCGCGACACGATGGTCCTCTCGGCGACGGACCTGCTGCAGCTGAAGGAAGCTCTGCAGATCGCTGTCGTCAAATGCTCCGAGAGGTGCCTCTACAACTCTGCGAAATGGTATATGATCCAACCAAGGAGCTGCCACTGTTTGAGGTCTTTTTTTTGGGCTAACGCAGGGTCACAGGGCCGCTGAACTACTCGACGCTCTCCCCGATCCTTCTACGGCCCCTGCGAACGCAGCTCCCACTTTCGTCCATCCCGCCATATCGCCAAACACGGACCCCGCAGAGGCGGCGCTCGAGCAACGAGAGCTAAACAAGTATCTGCTAGCGAAGTCATTGTTCGACTGCAAGGAGTACGACCGCTGTTCAGCCGTCTTCTTGCCCGACAACTTCCTGTCCGGCCTGCTGTCAGGGAAGCCGGATGATATCACACTGTCGCCAAAGGGCAAGGGCAAGAACAAGGCTACCGCAGCCGAGTCTTCTTCCGAGGATGCGCTGCCCGAGATGTCTCAGAAAAGCCTCTTCCTTGCTCTCTACGCCAAGGTTATATCCGGCGAGAAGAAGAGAGACGAAGACACAGAGATGGTGATGGGCCCTCAGGACCTCGGATCGACAGTCAACAAACAGTTACTCGTCGTCAGCCGCTTTCTTGAGGCTTGGTTCGCACAGCATACCTCGGACAATGGCGAGGTTGTCGGGAGCCAGGGGTTTCTCGAGTATTTATACGGCATGGTACTGGCAAAGGAAAAGAACGAGTCGGCCGCCATGGACTACTTCGTCCGGAGCGTCCATCAGTTTCCGATGAACTGGGGGTGTTGGCTGGAGATGACCAACCTCATCTCCAGGGTTGAACACGTAGGTCCGCTGGTTTTACCACGAGTCTGGCACGACTGTCCGACTGACATGCAACATTAGCTCAACCAGATATCGCCGCACCTACCCCAGCACATCATGTCCTACATCTTCCACCTCCACACGTCCCTCGAGCTCTATCAGCAGGGACCGAACCTTGCACACCAACTCGACGAGTTACTCAACGTCTTTCCGACGTCGGCGTTTCTACTGACTTGCAAAGCCCTACTGGCATACCATTCCAAAGACTTGATAGGGGCAGAGCAGTACTTCGGATATCTGCTATCACTGCATCCACATCGCCTAGATTCCCTGGACCATTACTCCAATATCCTCTACGTCCTCGAGCTGCGACCCAAACTCGCTTTCTTGGCCCACCTCTGCAGCAGCCTCGACAAATTCCGACCCGAGTCCTGCGTGGTGGTCGGAAACTACTACTCCCTCCTCTCCCAGCACGAAAAAGCGGTCCAGTACTTCCGCCGCGCACTCACCCTCGACCGCTCGTGCCTCTCGGCCTGGACGCTCATGGGCCACGAGTACGTGGAGCTCAAGAACACGCACGCCGCCATCGAGTCGTACCGTCGGGCCGTCGAAGTCAACCGTCGCGATTATAGGGCATGGTACGGTCTCGGCCAGACGTACGAGGTGCTGGAGATGCACGCCTACGCGCTGTGGTACTACAAGAAGGCCGCGGGGATCCGGCCCTGGGACGGCAAGATGTGGATGGCCGTCGGCTCCTGCCTGCAGAAGATGAGCCGCCACCGGGACGGCATCAAGGCGCTCAAGCGGGCCCTGCTCGCGGACAGCTACTACGACTCGACGTCGAGCAGTTTCGGGAGCGTCGGCACGATGGACCGCATGGCGCACATGGATCCCGACGTGCTGCTGCAGATCGCGCAGATGTACGACGGTCTCGACGAAGAGGACGAGGCGAGGGCTTACATGGAGCTGTGCGTCGCCCAGGAAGACGGCGGCGCCAGTGCCGAGGGAGCCGCTAACCTGGGAGAGTCGATCGCCATCCACCACGACTCGCCCGGCGGCGCCGGCGCGTCAGACGACGAAGGTGGCGCCGCCAGAGCTGACCGGGGGGGCGGAAACGAGGGAACCGGCGTCACGGCGGCCACTAGTAAGGCCCGCATGTGGCTGGCCCAGTACGCCATGCGGAACGAGGACTACAGCACGGCGAACCGGCTGGCGACCGAGCTGTGCCAGGACAACGTCGAGGTGGAGGAAGCGAAGGCTCTCATACGGGAGGCCCGCGCCAGGATGGAGAGCGCTAGCAACTGGGGCGGATAGAGCCGCTCCAAGCAGCCTTCTGCTAACTGGGATCTGCCGACATCTGACGATGAATCGGACGAGAGCGACGACGACGACGACGGGCGGTCAGACAGTCACGACACGGACCGGACTGTCTCTGAGGACTGGTCGCAAATGCGATAACGATATAGTGAATCACGCTTGGGTTCGGGCTTTATGTGCCATCCTCAACCCAGTTTTATGACCTCGTTATTGTATCAACAACGCGGACCAATAATGGCTAGCAAACCTTCTCCCCGCCAATGTTTGCTCGGCGATTACGGCAGCTTATGATACCAGCACGCCAGTTATTCGGGCTGTGGGATCGTGAGGGCGATTGTTTCCAACCGGCAAGACTCATGGATTAGCCCAGAGTGTCACGGATCACGTCGATGAGGGGCAATTGGGGCAAGAGCAGGGTGTCCATTGACAGCTGCCGGCCTCACGCAAGGCAGAGGGAATAAGTTAGCTAACGAAGGCACGGCTCGGTGCGATACGGGTTATACATAGATCATAGCAGATGCGAGATGGCCGCACGCGAACGCGAAAGCCACCAGTTCTACTCCCGGCCGATCTCGCAATACGTCGTTGCAAGTACCGCAGTCAAGGTCCTGCATGTGACAAGAGCTGATGGATTGGGCGAGGGATTCCTCCTCTGCAATCTCTATATTGATTATGTCAGCTCCTAATGAATGAAATGCACACCCTCAACTATCGACTCTCTTATCATCTGGAAAGACGGTGGTCCCCTTCGCCGCATGCAGCTGTCAAAGCCCCAAAGCCTGCCTGCTACTGGTCCAGCTAGCACCAAACCAATATCAGATGCTTTCCCGCCCTGCACCTCGCGCCTCCCAACGGTCATGTCGTATGACACCCCACCAATGACGTCTTTCCGCGGCCGCCAGTCATGGTGGGGTGATGACTTCCAAAGACGACTGGATACGAGGTTGCATTCGTCAAGTCATCAATCAGAGTCACACCCCCAATTGCCCATTGGAACGTACGATCTGATATATCTACTTTTCAATTCCTCCCTGATGAAAGGGAAAAGAGGAACGACTCGCCGAGTGGAAGCTCTCTACGTCGCAGTTGTGATTTGCAGTGATCCTGGAGGTGGGGTTGCTGGTGTAAAGTTATAGGCTGTGGTCAACTGGGAACGGACGGCGATCGAGCTGATGTGATAGTCAGGCACAACCTAAAAGATATCAGGGATATCAGGCAAACGACTGGGTCCGAGCCTTGGAACGGCAACATGCAGTGCAGGGACTGGGTAGGCCCTGAAAGACGGGCGGGAAAAGGGGATTAAACTTTGCGTTAGCCGGTTTGTCAGCACGCATCGCGACTCGTAGTGGCCAACCACATGCTAGACTTAGTTGACACACACACACACACACGCACATACACAGCATGCCCATAGGGACGGACCCCGATCCGCCGCCCGTCCGAGTCAAGGCCGGAACTGGTCATCGCACTGGAGAGGAAGAGTGCCGATAACGTGATGCCCCGGTCGAACACCAGAAGAGGAATCGACTGCATGCGGAGAGGGTCCTGAGGGTGTAAGTGGCTGGTCCAATGGAACAACAAGTGGTGAGGCGCAAAAGCAAATACGAGGGACTTGGGTTTCTTTGGATCTTCCTTTCCTTGCTGGCAGGTAAGGTGGTGTTAGTGCTTGACTTACACTATGGCGTGAATCGTTTCCCGCATCATGCTGTCGGGATATTGTCGCTGGATATCGTGACAGTGATAAGTGAACCAGACGACACGATGCGAGGATACGCAGCAGTATCGGTGACTTGGGACGTCGACTTTTGTGGTCGTCCCATCGCTCACAAGAGACGCGAGAATGCAGAGGAGAGATGTTCGACAGACCGCCTATTCATTTCTCATGACTGTCTTGACACAACCTGACATAGCCGTACTACTACTACTACTAATAACATCGCCGTGTCTCGACTCTGCAGGTGCCCTTCTCGGGTCCCCCTTGTGCCGCAGCGAAACCACCTCGACTCCTATCATGTTATCCACCCCAGAGATCTCCCCCTCTCTATGCGCAATGCCAACCGTATCTGGATCCAGTTTTGAAGGAAGGTAAAGAAGGGTATATAGATGTGTTGATAGCGCCATAAGCTCCAACGTGAGTTGTGATGAGAGGACGAATACATCCAACCAAAGAAAAAAGGGAACTCCGTCTCCCGGAGATATATATGCATTGGCCCAAAAGATCCCAGACCGGTGCACCTCGCTTTGCCTCGCAACTGCCCGCCAGAAAAACTGACAACAAAGGAACGGCGTGAAAATTATTAAGCCCCTCATTAAACGCCCGGTCCCAAAACTGTGCTAGACAACACACAAAGTCTGGGACCCAAGTCGTAGTAGGTCGTCCATTAGTGATTAGATGGGAACGGGGATGGTGATATCAGTTCAGAGAGCGAGCGCCAAGACGGCAACGGCAGCGAGCAGACTGCCGAGGACGGAGAATCCCATCCTGTCGGCCGCGCTGACGCTGAGGGGAGGAGGGTTGTTGCCGGTCGGGGTGGAGGTCGGACCAACCGGAGTCTTAGTCGGGCTGGGCGTCGTGGTGATGGGCGTTTCTCCCTGGAGGTCCGTGGTAGGCGGCGGCGTGATGGTGAGCGTGGCCGTCGTCACCGTTGTGTTGTGGAATCCGGTAGTGGTTTGGTTGTTCGGTGGCGGGATAGTATATGTCGTTGTTGTCGTCACTGGCGGGGGCTTGTGGATGCTGAGAGTGCACGGGCAGTTGGTGATGGTGATTGTCGTCGGCTTGGTGACGGTGTAGGTGATGTTCTTGTAGGCAAAAGTGGTTGGTTCCGGGCAGTATGTGGTGTAGGTCGGGACAACGATGGTCGTATAAACCGTGCTGTCGACGCCCGTGCCGGTACCCCATGCCTGGGCCCAGGCGGCAAACCCCACGACGGATGCTGCGATATCCAACAGTCTCATCTTGGTGAGCGAGTGTGGTCTGGTTCCTGAGTGTGTGTATGTAGTGTTTGCTTGGGTTGGTTCTATGTTATATTGATGGAGAGCGACGGTCGTAGCTTTGAGCGACAGTAGCGTGATGGCTTGAGCGAGTGTAGTCCAAAATACAACGAGCTGAGTTTACACGAACAGAGAGATGGCGCAGAAGCATGCAGGCTGGGTGGGCATGGCCTTATATGGCGGAGGCGTCGGAGGCCGGATGTGGTGGAATATTCGATGGGATGCCTCGAGCTGTCAGACCATGGCCGTAAGGTGTGACCGGAAGTCCCTTAGCGACGGGAGCAGGTCGTTCTTTGTCCATCACGAGTAGCTATCCCGTATTTGGAAGACAAGCTTGGGAGGACAGGTACGAGAGCAGGGGCCGAAGCGACCTCTGCGCACAGTCAATCCACCATCACCTTACCTTTCTGGTCATGACGCTGTTGCTTCTTCGGGTGTGATCATGATAATCTCTGGCCCACTAAGCCACCTGCGTATGGACCCGGGCCACGAACATGCATCTGGCATCTGCAGGTGCAAAAATCGGCGGCACATCTCACTGACCGTTGCCGTTGACGGCGCTGCGTCTTAGCAAGCAACCGTCGGCAAGCCACCAGCAGAAGGGAGTCAGGCGGAGTAGCCAAGCAGCCAGGCAGGATGATCGTGCAGAAGCAGGAACAGCATTAGATCTATCTGGGTGAAGACCCTAACTGGCAAGGAAAACGAGATGATTCACCTCGGCGAATGCGACGGACCTGCTCTAAGAATAACTCATCGTGTCTCGTTACCGGGCCTAATAGCAGATTCTGGGCAGTCCTGACCCAGAATTTCGGTAAAGTGCAGCTGATGACGGTCCTGCCCGGCTGGCTGAGTGAGGAAACTGTCTTGCTTGCCACTTTGTAAGCTTGGAAGAAAGGTGGGCAGGCTGTGTGGGCTGTCTGGGCAGGAAAGGAAGGCTTTGGGGGCTGGCAGGCTGCTAGGCTGGGCTGCCTCGTACATGACTGAGCACAGGGACAGACGATGAAAGAACGAGATGGTGGGTACGGATTACCGGGTCTTCAGGCCTGGCCAGCTCAGCCCAACTGCAGTGTAGATGGAATACGAGAAATTGCAGGCCCATTGAGAGCATGTGCAGCATTCGTTCCAGGCTCAACCGCATCTGCCCGATAACAAGGTAGCTAGCTGCGGTACACGTGTAGGTAACGTTGGCAATATAGTCCATTAAGGTCCCTGTGGTTGGCGTGCCAGAGAATCGGACTCCGTTTGTGGAAAGTGCGAGGTTGGGTTGGAAGCAGAGGGCCCAGTGCGGTCGAGCGCAAGACGACAGTGGCCGAACGGAGCGCCCCCAAACTCGCATAATTTCAATTTGCCATTTCATCGCGCCTTCCTGGGCTTCCCAAGGTCTGCCAGGCCAAGTTTGAGAAAACTGCCTCCGCCGCCATGGACACGCAGGAGAGGAAAGGGCGCAGACAAAACTTCGCGTGGCTTAGACTTCCCTGGCTGGTTTGAGTGCTGACGCATCGGATGTCCGTCGGCTCGAGGTTCAGAGGTTCAGGTTATCGATAAAGTCGATAAAGAATGGGCCGGTGTGGTGGGGTTTTCGCGAAGAGTTTTTGTTCCAGTGCCGAGGTCAGTCCGAAGTGGCAACACGTGACGAAACTTCGAATTCTCCAATCTCACGTGACGGATACCCTGACCTTGCCTGACGGAGGTTGTCGGCATCCTTGGTCAGATCAATTGTTCTGGGCCTTGACCTCGGGAGGATCATCGCAGGCTCGCCGAAACACCCTTGCGACGTGGTTCCGTTCTCAGTCGTGGACGAAATCGTCGGCTCGAAAGACCCGGTCTGCCGGGGTTGGACCGCTGATGGCTGTTTGACCTACCTTCTGGTCACGTCCGGTCTTGACGTACTGACATCCTGACATCCTTTTCCAAAACAGTACGGACGTTAGTCATCTTTCCTACTACTGGGGTGCTCTGTCGGACGCATCTCTAGCTGCGATGAAGTCTTTCTCATGCTTTCGTCGCCAACAAGCAGGGTCGATCGCTTGTCCCGTCTTGACCTGTTGGACATGGCGCGATCTTGAACGGATTGGCTGTCTGTCTGGAGTCGACACAACCTCGGTAATATGGGCCGCTCGTCGGACTCAAGACCCTCATCATGGTGACGGGCGAGTCTTCTCTGCACAAAGGAGGTCGCAGGGTCTCATTATCGCTAACAGTGTGAGGGAATTAGTTACTGCGGTATCCTCAGGCTTGGACCGTTCCGTCTTCGCTGGATTCCACGGCGACACTAACAGAGCGGGACTTGAGAGCACGCGTAAAGTGGTTATGCAAGCACTCTATAATTGCCGCGCCGCTGAATCGCGCTGCCCAGGCTCCGCGCCTTCGAGTCTCTTTCACGATGCGATTGCTAGTGCAATCCTAGCACTTTTAACAATGTATGTCCACTCGACTAACGAATTCTGCAATCCTTGGGGCGAAAAATTACAGACTCGGAAGTCATTCCCGGCCGCTTCGAGGTCAACAACTGAAGGATTTTTCTGCTGGGCGTTGTTCGTTGTTGCTGGCAAGGCAGGCAAATGCTTGGTCGACATGATAACATCCATTCGTCGGGGATGCAAAGCGGGGCACCGAGTACACCCTGTACACCGGTCACCGAGAGCCTCAGCGCGACACAGCAACAAGGAACCAACGACGGTGCCCGGCTTTGCAACTTCCTCATCCAGACTCTCCACACCTCCTTCAGACTTCTCAGTACTTTGGTCCGCCCGAGTCCTCAACCATGGACCGAACAACCGCCCGTCAGAGTTTGCGCGCACTGCTGAACGGTTGAAGTTTTCTTCGCTGACGGAGATGGCCACCCTGTTCTGCCAGTGTGCCTGTCTCTGCGCCCTGGCCCTGGTGGTTTTCGAAGGAGCCCTACCAGGACACAACGGATTGTCCGCCGGTATCTCACATTCAACGTCGGACTGTCGATGTGCCCAATGTTTTTGGTTGCACTGACGGCCAGCGAGCGTATATAATGAGAAGACGGACTTTCACGGACTCACGGGAGCCCTACAAAAAGCCGTTGCACAGAAACCAAGTTTTTTCATGGAAGCGATCGGACACCTCTTGTTGTTGGATGTCCTTCCCGCTTTCTCATCATTGACATTGATACATAAGGTAGTTCCATCGGTCGTACTGTGGTAGTGCTACGTGGACGCCTGTTACAGCCTTGACAGCGGCACCACACCCTCTCCCACCCTGCCGCCTGTGCCAACGGTAGGGCTTTTGCCTGTGTGGTTGTCGGCACGGGTGCAGGATTGGTTCGGTTTGTTTGTACCGGGACCCGACGATCCCTTGACTGGCCTGTGAGGAGGGAACACATGGGGCTTCTGTCAGGTACCCGGCAGAAGAGCAACATCCAGCCAATAGAAACCCGCGCGTACCTGGATCGGCGTTGAGGCTAGAACTTCAGCAGCCAATCCGGAGTGTGTTCCGCTCCGTTCTTGCAGGAGGCTAGAAAATCTGGAATCTGGTTTCCCACTTGCCGCTGCGGAGCATCTTCACCCCTCCATCCCCATCCCACCTTGTTATTCACCCGTCGCAAACTCGTCGTTCCAAGGAAGGGAGAACAACACTGACGTTGTGTATCCGTAATGTATCTATTGACCTTTGCTGATAATGCCTCAGCCGAGGGATGCCCCCAGCACAAGTACCTTCGCCTTGAAGTTGACTCGGGCCAGCAGCTAACAGAGCGTTCAGACCAATCATGTGTCCTCTGCATCGGCGCCTCGTCGAGGAATGCAACTGGACGCGAACCCTGATTCCTCGAGCGTTGCCTCCCGTTGACAGCCAAGCCTACCCGAGGCGGAGGGACTCTGGAATGCGGGTACCTGATACTGCCGCTAGCTACGTGTAGCGCTTCACTGCCACTTCGAGGTACGCAGTCGGTACTCCGAGTCAGCGTAGCCGTCGATGATTCATGTCCGCCCCCTCGAGTGGCTTCAAGGGGCTTCAACAAGTGGAGTGGACGGTCTTTTCTGAAAGGCTCGAACACAAAAAGTCCACCTTTTCTTTGCGCCTGGGCCGCGATGACCCCTGTCGGCACACGTGTGGTTCCCACTTTGGACCGCGTTCGCGGACTGTCGTCGTTCACTGTCTGGGTCCTTTCTGGGCCCTTTCAGCAAAACTCTTTGGCAGGATTGCGACGCCCACACGGCACTCTGGCTTGAAATGCCGGGTATGCTATCACAAGTATAAAGCCCCCCCAGGGCCCGGCTGCCCACCCCGCGAACAGTCCCCAACCTCATCCATACATTCTCTCTTCTTCGCAAATTCCAGTGTTACAGACTTGTCTGTCACTAGTCTCTTCTTCAAGAACCACATCACTGTCCTTACGCCTTGACGACACATAGCTTCAAGCTACACACCTTCCCTCATAAGAACCCTGGTGGCTCATCTACATCGACAAAAGCACAGCATACTCGGTCAACCCGACTATCAAGCTATCACCAAGCAACCAACACACACACAGGCACACTTGCTTCAGCAGCTCTCCAACGCAACAAAACTCTTCAGACCACACACATTCAAGATGCGATCCTTCGGTCTCTTCCTCCTCGGCGCTGGTGTTGCCTTGGCCAACACTGTCACTTTCAAGGCCCTCGATCAGACTACCCGGAAAATCATCTTCACTCCCAATACCGGTCTCGAAGCCATCCCTTCGGTCGAGGTAGCCCCTGGCAACGACGTCAAGGTCGACTTCCCCCACGGCTGGCTGGGCAACTGGTACGCGGTATCTGAGGGCGCCCCGGATGTCCCCGGCATGCTCGGCGAGGTCGCCTTCAACGGCTACGCCGATGTTACCTACTTCGACGTCTCGGCCATCGTCAACCCCGCCGACCACCAGGGAGTCAACGAGATCTACCCCGCCAACGACCGCAAGCCCACCTCGGGCTGCCCCAACGGCTTCCCCTGCAACAACGCTTACTACGTCTGGGACGACGTCCAAACCAAGGCAACCGCCGAGAAGGACCTCATCTGCACCCTTGGACAGGGCAGCGCCGACTCCAAGCGTGACGTGGACGCTCACCTCGACGAGCCCGTCTTCAAGCGCGACTTCGTCATGGGCAAGTGGACGAGATAGATTCTCTCCTTGCCTCCGGAGTATTACGCGCGATGCGTTGAGCGCACACACACGGTTTATGATGACCTTTTTATGACCATGACCTACCAACGGAAAGAAAGGAGCGGGAAAACGGGAGCGAATCCCTAAAGTACCCCCCTTTCGCGAGTTATACCCCAACAATTCTTGGTGTTACGGAACAACTTTTGGTTTGATACCTATCAAGACTTCTCTGCGGACCGAGAGTTTGCCGCCCCTAGATCGGGGCCGAACCGGTCTTACCTGTTACCACCCCCTTCCGCTTGGGAGATTTCTTACACTCGTTAGCCTCGAATGGCAACCTATATAGACTTTTGGGATCTTCGATTCATGTTCATAGATTTTCCCCTGAGACAAGGGGCGATTCAGATTAGACTTCCTGGGTCGGCGCCGGACCACAATTTTGAATGCTTCAAACTGAACAAAGCACCGTATGCGACTTCTCTTGTGCCCAAATGGCTATGGTTGTTGATTTCTGTAGCTATATTCGATTCGCTTTAAGATCTTCCCAGCAACGCCCGGTCGCCCCGACTTAGATCTTGGACAACCGGATTCCCTGTCAGTAGAGATCCTTGATGCTCTGGAATTAACAGTCCGATCCCAGCTCAATAGAACGGCATAGCAAAGAGCCTAAAAACATTGTAATCATTAGACGACAACTTCCAGGTTGATCCTTCCCTTCGTCCACGCCAATCACAATACATCTTACCTACCTTTCCACAGTGTACCTAACACGAGACGTCAAAATAAACACACCCCTTTCACAAACACAGAGGCAAACAAAGTCACACTCGGGCACCCTTGTCCCCCGGCTCCATCCGTCTTTTGTATTGTACAGCACAAACAAGGTTTCCAAAGCGCATACCCGTCGGATAGCTGCAGTCGGCTAGATAAAGGACGAAACACGAAGAAACTAAGCTTAGCCCTCCTTGCCGCATATTCTGGTCTATGCTCCTATCCCGACTCCGTGGCATCCTCACCATACTTTGCATGCAGGGACCTGAGATCTTGTTTCAGGCTTGCAGGAGTGGATGGGAGAGGAGCACTTAAAAGGTTTGACACCAACCACATGCGGACGTTGTGCATATGGAGGGGAAAGGAACGATAAAGTCGGGATTGACCTCCTCCACCGTTGGCAGTGCAAAATTGACTTGCCCGTCAAACCGTACAGGCTGCCTACCGGGCCTCTTCCTCGGACGACGATGAAAAGGACGGGATCAAATGAGAAGGAATGTTGGATGGGCATTGTCCGTTCAACCGATTCGATACAAGTCGTCTTTACTGTCCGGTATCTGGGTTGAATGAGCATTGAAGTTGCACAAACCGGCGCTTAGTAGTTGCCTCCGATCGTAAACGTCGGGACGATCTATAATTGGATTCAATTTGTGCATTCATGCTTTGTTCTTCTCGAACACAAAGGAAGCACCGCATATCCGGGGAAACGCGAAGGCTGCTTGTCATTGTGCCACAGTTCCTGGTCATTTGCTGTCTGACATTCCATCATTAGGCCCTAGTATACGGCTTTATGCCGTGATGAGCGATGACTAACCGACGGATCTCGACAATTGAAGACGGGGAGCGACAGGAGAGGTTTCCCGACACCCGCATAATATGTTTAGCCGGATGGGTGCGAACCGGTGCTCCGTGCTCATTCGTGGGGAGGGAGAATGCTGTGCGATGCCGGGATGGCTCGAGCTTCACGTCCATTGCCGGGAAACACCTGACCTTGCTGGGAATGCACCATTATGAAAGCCAAGTTGCCCTGCGGCTCGAAAACAAGAAGGGCGCATGGCCGTCTATAATCGTACGATAGCTACCGTTGCTATACACGGAAGACGCGCACATCGAATTCCATACATAAACCGCAGGGAGCAATAGTCGGATCACCTCCGTCCACTGCAGCACAACAGGTCCGCTCGAGACAACCCGGAACTCCGTTGGTCTAAACCATCTGAACCCCATATTCGCGCCTATGCCGTGCCCTCCTGGGCAGGTTTAGGTGCGGTGTCTTCGCTGGTCTTGGGCTCGGCATAACCGTTGCTCTCGCTCTCCTTGGCTGGCTCGGGCACCTGGTCAGCCTCGTCGGGCTTCATCTCCTCTGCTTTGTCCGCGGTCTTCTCCTCTGGCTCGTCCGCCACTGGAGATGGGGCTGGGGCTGGGTCTGGCTGCGCGACCTCCTTGGATTTCACGATACCCCGCAGGTACTCGCCGGCATCTTCAAACCCGTCAAGGTCCCTTAGCCTTGTTTCGAAGTGTTCGATGTCGCGCAACATGCTGCAATCAACCGGTCAGTACGCCCCTCGGAAGTGACAAAGCGGTGTGGTCAGACAAACCTATCCCTTCCCGCCTCCGTCCGCGGCTCGACAGCCATTAGCGCCGTCCCAAACGTCTCCTTGTAACTCCTAAACACCGGCAGCATGATGAGCCGGACCGTGCTCTCGGGCAGGTGCCTGGTGAGGTTACGGTGCAGCGTCGTCGTCTCCTTGGTCAGCGTCTCCATGTAGTCGTGCACCGCGCCGTTGCTATCGCCGTCCCAGTCGATGTTCTTCATCTTCTTGGCGCCGATCAGCGCCCGCCCGCTCATGATCTCGACCAGCTTGTCGTAGATGCTGTTCTGGTGCTCCTGGTAGAGGCGCCGCACCTTGTCGAACTCGCCCATAACGGATGACACGGCGGCGCCGGAACCGCAGTGTCGTCTGACGAACTCGCGGACGTAGGGGACGAGGGCTGCTATGAAGCCGAGTGCCTGTGAGGCGAGTGCGAGGTGCTTGGTGGTGATGTTCTTGAGGCCTGCAGAGCGGGTCGCTCCGGCGCCGAGGATGAGTTGGGTGCAGCGCGAGTTGAACAGCTGGAGGTAGGATATGAGAGAGGTCGAGACGTCGGTCGTGATTGACGATATGCCTACGATGAGGTGTAGGAAGTGTGCCATGCCGTGCATGCACAGAACCGCCGAGTTGGGGAGCGAATAGCTCTCTCCGTCGACAACAGCACTGCGGATCTTCGTCTTAGAAACTCCGTTAGGCCGCGCGGGCTCGTTATGCCCGTTTGCTTCCTCGTCGCTATCTGAGTACGGCAGCCAGATCTGCGTTCCTTCTTGCCAAGTCGGCGCATCTTGCGTACTGCTCTCCAAGATCTCACCCAAGAGTTTCTGGTCATTATCTGTGAAGTCTCTGGCGCCCCACTGGTCGGACTCCATTTCCTGGGCCAACCGCTGCTTCTCCTTGTCGCCGTGTTGTTGGACGAAGTCCTTGATCTGTCCGTTCACGACCGTCTTCAATGACGAGCCGCTACGGCCGGATATGGACTCGCACTCGTTTGCGAAGTGGAGGTTAAGGGCGAAGTATCTCAGAAACCAAACAAGGCCGAGATGAGAGCTCTGTTCGGAGCGCACCTTGAGAAGCTTCACAATTTTGTCTTGGGCAACATCGACAGTCTGTCCGAGCAGGTTTGTCAAGTCCAGTGATTTGTGGATTTCCTCTTGGGCTTCTAGAGCTTCCGTCGATGGCTGAGGCATTGCTGGCTGTCTCGTCGGACTGAATGGCGGCGATTTCAGGGGTGGCGATTTTAAGCCCGCTGGTAGCGATGAGTCGTCCCCTATCGAGCTTGCTACGTCAAGTAGGAGCTTGGCCTGGGTCGTAAGCCTCCGTAAAGTCTCGGTGACCCCAACATAGATCTTAACCAGAAGTTCTTCGGCATCCTGCGGTTCCAAGGCTCGAAGATTTCTCGCAAGGATTGATGACTTCTCCTGTTGGGAGAGTTTCTTCCCTCCGGTCATCGTAGACGAAGACATCATCGATTCGTTATCGTCATCATTCGAACTTGGCAATGGTTTTCGAATGACATTTCGCACATGCCGCAACACAGCTTCTCGAAACGCTGTTGCCGCTCGAGCAAGATGCCTAGCGCGCCGTAATCCATGGAGAACGGGAGCAAGTTCTGATCTTAGCCCGGCGACTGAAGACATGTATGATGGGAACGCCGATGGTTCGCGACCATGGCCGCCCCGAACACGCATTGAAGCACTAGTCCATCGCATCAATACTTCGGGGATAGCCACCTCCTCGGTATGGCGGCGTATGTCGCCCATCAATATGTCAAGGAACTTGGCCTCGTAGGCCATGCCGATGCGCATCCTCAGCGTGTCCAGATCACTGCTAACGCCTTGTAATGCAACAGCACCTCGCAGGTCTCTCAGCTGCATCCCTGGCGGACCGTTGTGAGAAGCTCCCGACTCTCCAGCAATGAGCATCTCGAGATCGTCTATGCCGTCTAGCGCTTGCTCGATGTCTCCCCTGTCCACGAGAGCCTCGCAAGCGGCGACCGAATTGGCGACCTCTCTGAGCTGCAGGACTGCGTTGTGAAGCTGTTGCAGGTTCTCTCGTCGTCGACGTTGCTGGATGAGGTTTAGACCAGTGGTGGCTACCTCATGATCAAGGGCTTCCAACTCCCCCCGGAGGGCTCTAATTCTGTCCACAGATTCTGCGGCTTCCGAGTGGAGTTCTCTTAAAGCACCTAGCGCCGTAAAGAAGGTCGTTGATGCTGTCGAGATGGACTGGATGAGGTGCATTTCGATAGTGTCCATGTACCACGAAAGCTTCTCTTGTAGGATCGCATTGGTCGCTAGGGCTTTCCGGGGTGCCGCGGCACTTCCGTTCGAAGCTTGTTCGTCCATGGTGCCCGGTGCAGGGCGCACAACTTCGGACCTCTCACTGACAACATCGAAAGTACGCGGGTTCTCCAGATGAAAGTCCTCTTCGAAGTAGACGTTCGGTATTGTCGAAAGGGGCGGTGGCCCGTGTGCAAGTGATTTCCTGCTGCTGAAACCTGAGCCGCGCCGAACCGGGCCTGGCGCTTCGACGGACGATAGTGAAGATATGGAAGCCGTAGATCCCTTCCTCCGTGCACCCGGTCGTTTCCCCGGCCGCAAGTGTCCATCGTCTATTGCGTCTGCCACCTCATCTGGTCTGCCATTTCTTCGATTAAGCACGCTTGCTGCATCCTCCTCACTTTCCTTGAGCCTGCGTAGGTGCTCGTATAGAGGTCCAACTTGCGACAAGTACGGCTGGAACTCGGCAGCGTCCACATGCTGTATGTTGGTTAACGCGACTGGCGGTATGTCCCGAGAGGTCGGTGGCTTGTGAGCGCTCGAGGCCGGAGCCGAGTGATATGGCAGCAGCCCTGTTCGAACAATCGGTGGTTGCAGCAGGGTCGATATCGCATTCTGGCCGGACTCGAAGACAGCACTCCCCCATGTCCCCGATGAGGTGTCCAATGATCCACCAACAGAGTGTATCGAGCCCGTAGTCGAGCCCCTGCGCTGCGCTGGGCGATGCGAGGCATGCGAGCCTCTCCGGGGAAAGTTGAAGTCGGCTCGACTCGATGTCGGGGACAGGCTGTCCAACGACTGGCGGGAGCCGGAGTCGGTGTTCATGATGCCGTCCGCTGCCCGAGTAGCTCCTCGGCCTCGGATCAGGATAGGTGGCGGCGCACACGCATCGAGGCGAACGAAAGGTCGTAGTCGGGGGCGGATGTAGCGATTATTGGAGCATCATAGCAAAAGCGCTCGGGGTCGAAGAAGGAGGATTGGTTTGCGATGCTGGCAGTGACGGCTGCGCAAGACTCCGTGTCGAGTGGTGAAAAGGAAGCACCTTGACAAACAAGAATGAAGATTGGAAGCTAAGCTACTGTATCTTTTGCTGAACTCTAAAGTCTACCTCAAGGTTTCCAATCGCATATGAATCTGACACCGTTTCCGAGCCTCAACCCCAGAACCCCTGTAATGCCGGCTCCCACCCCAGCAGGCCTTGGCATCCCGTCGCGAGCTGAATAGCAAAAGTCCGCAGTTTAGCCGGAGCTATGCCAAATGTGGCCAGTCGCGTCGCGCTACCCTAAAAGCACTTTACGCGTCGCGACTTTTCCACAAATTGCTCCCGACATTCTAACTTTACACTCACCACGCTCGCGACTTGCCACTGCACGCTGAAGGACTGCGAGGAAACCTCTGGCTCTCACGACTAGGCTCCGCATAGCAACCAGATCGCTACATCTCTTCGCAATGGATCGCCAGTCCGTGTACTCGAGCCACGTCTACAACCCAACTTTTGAGCAGGGTGAGGACACCAATCTGCAGGTGCAGGCGCAGTTGGAAGCCTTCATTCTCGATTTCAGACTCGACAATGTCTTCGTCTACAGGTGCGCCCCTTATGACTCCCTCAGTACTCGGTTGGGACTAACAAAGTGTCAGAGATCAACTGCGAGAGAACGCTCTCCTCAAGAAATACTACTGTGACGTGAACATTGGCGACCTGATCAAGTTCAACGAGGACATTGCCCACCGTCTGGTCAATGAGCCGGCCGATATCATTCCTCTAGTACGTCTGCGCTCCTACTTCGGCTTCCGGGTCGCACATGATTGGATCCTAACCTCCTCTCGCAGTTCGAAGCCGCCCTGAAGAAGTGCACGCACAGAATCGTCTTCCCCCACGAGACAAAGGTCGATCTTCCCGAACACCAACTGCTCCTGCACTCGAGCGCCGAAGATGTCTCGATCCGCAACCTTGACTCCCTCACCATCTCTCGGCTGGTCCGAGTCCCTGGTATTGTCATTGGCGCTTCGGTGATGTCTTCCAAGGCGACAGAACTTCAGGTGCAGTGCCGCAACTGCAACTACCAACAACATCTATCTGTATCGGGCGGCTTCTCCGGCGTTACCCTGCCACGGACATGCGGGAGAATCCGCGCTGCAAACGATCCTACCCCAAAGTGCCCCTTGGACCCTTACTTCGTGCTGCACGAGAGGTCCAAGTTCGTTGACCAACAGGTCATCAAGCTGCAAGAGGCACCGGATCAGGTTCCGGTCGGAGAGCTCCCTCGCCACGTCCTTATTTCCGCCGATAGGTACCTCACAAACCGTGTTGTGCCAGGTTCGAGGTGTACCGTCATGGGGATATTCTCCATCTACCAGAACAAGGGGTCTAAGAATGCCACAAGCAGTGCCGTGGCTATCAGGACGCCATATCTGCGAGCTGTTGGCATCCAGACCGATATTGACCAAACCGCAAAGGGACAGGCCGTCTTCTCCGAGGAGGAAGAGCAGGAGTTCCTCGAGCTCAGCCGGCGACCAGATCTGTACAATGTTATGACCGACTGCATCGCACCGTCGATTTACGGCAACAGGGACATCAAGAAGGCTATCTTATGTCTTCTGATGGGTGGTTCGAAAAAGATCCTGCCTGACGGCATGAGGCTCCGTGGTGATATAAACGTTCTCTTGCTGGGTGATCCCGGTACCGCCAAGTCGCAGCTGCTGAAGTTCGTCGAGAAGGTGGCCCCCATCTGC
Organism: Coniochaeta hoffmannii; assembly: GCA_030052785.1. Taxonomy (NCBI): domain Eukaryota; kingdom Fungi; phylum Ascomycota; class Sordariomycetes; order Coniochaetales; family Coniochaetaceae; genus Coniochaeta; species Coniochaeta hoffmannii. Next base: position 22,576 of record JANBVN010000062.1, on the reverse strand, counting down.
ATCTACACTTCTGGCAAGGGTTCCTCCGCGGCTGGTCTGACCGCCTCGGTGCAGCGGGAACACACCACGCGGGAGTTCTACCTCGAAGGCGGTGCCATGGTGTTGGCCGATGGTGGTGTAGTCTGTATCGACGAGTTCGACAAGATGCGGGACGAAGACCGAGTAGCCATCCACGAAGCCATGGAGCAGCAGACCATCTCAATTGCCAAGGCCGGTATTACCACCATTCTCAACGCAAGGACGTCCGTTCTTGCTGCGGCCAATCCCATCTTTGGCCGGTACGATGAGTCCAAGACACCGGGCGAGAATATCGACTTCCAGACCACTATCCTGTCCCGTTTCGACATGATCTTCATCGTCAAGGATGAGCATGACCGGGGCAAGGACGAGCGCATCGCCAAGCACGTCATGGGCATCCACCAGGGCGGCCGCGGTGTCGAAGAGCAACAGGCCGAGTCCGAGATCCCGCTTGAGAAGATGCGCCGCTACATCAGCTACTGCAAGACGTAAGTACCTCCGCCCCTCTCTTTCTCCCGGACCATCATCAACTAACAAACCCCAGTCGCTGCGCCCCCCGCCTGAGCAAAGAAGCGTCCGACAAGCTCTCCTCGCACTTCGTCTCCATCAGGAAACAAGTGCACGCCTCGGAAATCGAGGCCAACACTCGCTCCTCGATCCCCATCACCGTGCGCCAGCTCGAGGCCATCATCCGCATCACCGAGTCGCTCGCCAAGCTCTCCCTGTCCCCCGTCGCCACGGAGCAGCACGTCGACGAGGCCATCCGCCTCTTCCTCTGCTCGACCATGGACGCCGTCAACCAGGGCAGCGCGAGCACTGGGTCGCGCGAGCTTAACGAGGAGGTCAACCGCGTCGAGGCCGAGCTCAAGCGCCGGCTGCCCATCGGCTGGAGCACCAGCCTGGCGAGCCTGAGGAGGGAGATGGTCGAGGGGAAGGGGTACAGCGAGCAGGCGCTGAACAGGGCGCTGATGATCCTGCAGAGGAGGGATACGATTATGTTTAGGAACCAGGGGGCGCAGGTCTATCGGCATAACGCCTAAATGTGCGTGGTTAATGGGAAATGCAGTGTGGAATGGGAAATGAGATATATCCGATGACTCGGTTGGCTTTTCTTGTGTTTCGGAGTTGGGACGACTTGCGGCGGTCTTTCTTGGGCTATTCATGAATTGTTACGTTGATCTCAGTTGTGCGGGCCGCCTCGGGTCATAATGCAATGAGCAAGATCCTGGTATACTGAACGCTTCTACGCAGTCTTCCGATCGCACGGGAACAAGCCTTTGCCCAATTCAATCCCTTCAAGATATCGTTCACAAAGGTGGACCACAGCCAAACTTGGAACACTCAGAACAGACCGAGTATCTACGCATAGGCGAGCGTGTGGTCGTCTCGGATCACACCCATCACTCCTAGAGCAGCCTCGTTGCCAGCCACACATGGGCCTCGTACGATGATCTGAATTTTAATGGTCAGCTATCAATTTCCAGGCTCGCGCAACAGAAAGTAGTTAGCTTACCTCGCCGCGGCTCTCATGATCAGAAGTCTTGTGCTCCTCCGTATCCCGTAGGAACACCTCCGTACTCGTCAGAGGCGGGCCAAAGTGCGAGCACTGATCGTCAAATACCCTATAGTCATATAGCTGCGTCTGCGCCACAGCACCCGCAACCTTGGCGGCCGTCAAGGCGTAGATGATGCGCGCGCCGGTGAAGACGCGCAAATCAGATAGCACGGCAGAGGACAGAGGAGGCGTGCCGGCGCCGGCCCGCTCGGCGATGTAGAGGATCCGCAGCTTGCCGGGTTGGGTGCCGATGGCGGGCCGCAGGCTGTCGTTGAGCCTGGACACGAACGAGCCGGCGGACATCGCGCCGCTGCTGGCCAGGCCCGACGTCTGCATCTTGTGGATGTTGCGGCTGACGATGGACGAGAGGGACTGCTTCGTCTCGGTGTGGGTCTTGAGGAGGGTGTAGGGCGAGGCGGCGATGATGGTCGGCGCGATACCCCTAGTAGCGACGGCCAGGTCGGCGGCCTTGCCGGCGACGGAGTTGAAGGCCACGGATGCGTTGGAGTACAGTGCTGCAAGTGTCAGGACGAGGGTGTGCGTGTTTGCCAGGGAGTCCGCGGGCAGGAAGAGGTCCGATGGGTTGAACCTCTGCGCGGTGGGGACGGCGAACAGCTGGGCGGCGATGGCGGAAACGAAGTTTCCAGCGGTAAAGCGCACCATCTCCTCCATCGCACCGGGCCTAAGCTCCCAGAAGACGGTGATGTCGCGGGCTTCCTTTTGGCCTTCGAGAGGAGGGAGGTCCTTCCCGGCTGCCTGCGGTTGCTCGTGGACGATCTCTTGCCAAGTCGACACGTTGACGCTGCCTCCCATGCCCTTGGGCACTTCGTTCCAGTCCATGTGCTTGCTGCCCTCGTCGACTACCCAGATCAGCTGGCGGAGGGCAGGGTAGCTCTTGACGACAATGTCGAAGGGGAAGGCGCCGGGAACGGTGACCACGGTGTCGGCTGCGGACCTCCTCAGCATGGAAATGACGGACTCCTCCGACTGGTCGAAGGGTAGGATGATGGCTGTTAGATTGTAAAAAGCACAAGCAAACAGCGTAGCCAGGAGTTCTATAGAGTTGGGTAGGTATATGGCAACTCGGTGCCCGCCTTGGTCTTCAATATGCTGGCCGATCAGGTTGATCTGGCGAGTGATATCATCTATACCAGTGCATTAGTGCGAGATAATATGTAAAGGGGCCGTGATCGTGAAATGCTTACCCAGGTTATGTTCAGTTACGTTCTCAGAGCCGAGCACAGTCAAGATACGCCCCCGAGCGCCCTTGTTTGGCCCATCCTCCTGGACACCGCTCACAGCTTGCCGCCAAACATCACGGAGGTCTCCATCCCTGCCCCGGGACCACTTCGAGGCCCCTGGCGCCTTAACGTTCAATCCGGAGTTGAGGGGCATGCCATGAGGAGCGCCTTGTGACCGGTATACTGGCGAGTGGCCTTCCTGCCTGACCCTGGAAGCATCGGCCTGCCGCGCCAGGAGCATGGGATGAGTGTCCGGATCTTGCCTTGTAACCAGCTGGTACGTGAGAAAGCCGAGAAACAGAGTCACGATGATGCTCGTGTAGGTGTTCCATTGCGAGAAGAGACCGGTGACGCTCTCATCGAGCTTGAGCATAGCGTTGTCGAAGAAGCTCATCCTGTTGACTGCTAGCGGTGCTGATCAAACAGAGCTCAGCATGTACTGACAGCGACTTTGCTCACCAATATTGCGGCAGAAGCAAGTATATGTTTAGTCTGTCGTCTGAGGAAGAAAGGAACGTAGATATGAGCTTCGAAACGTGAATGGAGCTCATAAAGTGTCTAAGGGCTGTGGATCGTGCATTGCTCAGGCTGCATCGATCCGATGTCTCGATAAGGTAGCTCCAGCTGGGGAAGCGCGGGGGCCCGTCAGCCACCACAATCCAGGGTCCACCCTCAATCACCAATCATACTTCGGCAGCTGCACACGGTTACAGTCCGCTGCCGCCAGCTGGCACATTACCAGGCCCGTCGCCAGGGCAAGGCCTTTGTCTGTTGACTTTCGAGGTTACGGCTCCGTGCATCCAAACCACCGCGTAGCCTTCACTGCCAACCAAGGAACAGAGCACGAAAGCGACGGGCTTTCGGCCGACGGCCACCACTACGATTTACTAACCCTTAGCAGGATATAATCCTCTTCTCCATTCGGCAAACCGCCATACACCGTTCTTTCTGGGCAACCGGTCCTGGGTTTGTTCCAGCACGATCCGCGAGTCCGACAGCGACGATGTCTTCTTCTGCGCTCTCCATGGTCACAAAGCAAGTACCTTCGGCGGTATCGACAGCGACGGCGAGACTCCCCACTGCGGTATCGACAGCCACAACAAAACTTCCCTCTGTAATCTCCAATGTCGCGAAGCTACAGTCGACGCCGGTCAAGCAAGCATCTCAGCCCGTCGTCACGGAGAGCCCAGGCAACTGGAAGCACCCAAAGCTCGCAGAGATCACGAGGAGGCAGCGGAGGACAGAGTTTTCGGAGCGTAATATCAAGACGATATGCTTTAACGGGCTGGCGTTCGCCATATCAGTGGCGCTACGGCAACTGGCCGCATCGAAGCTGCCAACCGGTTTGTACGTTGGTTGAGACGCGGGCGCCCCAAACAGAGGCTCGTTGCTAACAGTGCGCACAGTGTCAGTGGAGATGTCAAGACATACATCGCCTGGACCTATCTAGCTCTGCAGCTGATACCGATGGTCAACATCGTCGTCGCCCTGCTCCCCCTCGTTCGCCGACCAGACGACCTGTCCGACATCGCCTTGACTCCCGCTCAAAGGAAACTTCTCGGCCTTCCCCCCAGCTCGACGCCGCCAACGCCCAACTCAGCGATTAGTACTCCGCCGAGATACTCGCGCACGCCGTCTCTGGCCGGATCGGCTACCAGTAACAAGTCGTACACCAGCTCCCCGCTGTCCGGCAACGGCAGCCCCGCCTCGGATAGGAGACTGAGCGGGTCGCCTTACTCACCATCGCCGGCAAGTCCTCTGCTTCAGAAAGCTGTCACGGGAGGCTTCGGGGGTGGCAGGAAATCGTCGTTTGGATCTCCTAGCCAGCTTGGTGCTAGCACAGCGACGAGTCTGTTCGGCGGGGATGGGCCCGGTACACCCAGCCCTTTGGCTGGCAAGGGGTCTAGTGTTGGGCTGAACAATAAGTGGTTGTATGAGCGAGGGCGCAAGCGGCCGTCGGGCAACTCATTCTTGAATTGAGCGTCCACTGGGAGAGCAGTGCTGCAGGGAGATTCTTTTGGACAAGTTAGGGCGGGACTACGGAACTGCTTCCTAGGAATGATACCGCATAGGAGGAGGGAGTTCGGGTTTTATGTACATGCTAATAGCAGTCAGGAACGGCGAGCTGACTGCAGACCTGGGATGGTGAGAGGACTGCGCAAAACAAGTGCTAACTGCAATGTGCTCCTCCTGAATGTGTCCGCCTTTGTAGACCTCAACTGTTTCAATTCTCAAGAGTTTTCACATGCGAGGTAAACTTGCGACAGTCTGGACCTCTGGACTGCACATCGCAAGGTACCTTGGGATGCTCTCGAATGCGATAGCGCTGTGGAGGACAAGGTGGCCCGAGCTTTCCTCCAGATAGTAGCAGCAAGGTCCAGTGAGGTACGTAACTCGACCCTCCGCCGGTCAACATCCGACTCGTTGCACCTGCTCCAAGCTACGGACAACAATTAGACAGCTTTGAACTACATAACCTCGCGATCTTCGTTGTGCGCACCTCCAGCTCTCCGATCGAGCGATCCAGCAGATATCTACTTCACAGCTCGTTTCTCCCAGCTTCGAGGCCGGTGCACCGAACGAAAGCGACGTCATATCCGGCTTGAGATGAGCTAGCGACTCGCTCGCTCGACAATCGCCAACATGGGTGCAAGCGATTCCAAGCTCATCTTCAAGAAGGGCATCTTCAGGCTCTCAGAGGAGAGGCACATCGCCGCCGACGATCCTTACTGGGCTTCGGTACGTGCTTGACTTTTTCCTTGCCATATCTTACTGATCGAGGCTCGCGACTAACGATAGATCAATGCCAGTTCTGGGAGCTCCCCGAATCGTCCGAAGACATCTTCAGTCTCTTTTCCCCTGCCGATATTCGACGCACCCGAGATAATGCGCTCGAGAATCTCGAAACGCTAATATTAGCAGTGACCTCGCGGTTATTCATCCTACGTCACCATCCGTCCTTTCCGGACCCCGAGATCGCGCCCGAGCGAGATGCGCTGAACTGTGTCCGCATCCTGACTCGGGTGCTGCCCTACATATATGAGAAGGACTCGCTGCAGCAATGGGAGGATCAGTTCTTCTGGGGGGCCAGGCGAAAACGGACAAGGAAGGCGTCCCTGGCGACCGAGGTGCTGTTCGACGAGGAGCAAGACGGCGAGCAGAGACCTTCACCCAAGGATGAGTTCGAAGACGCCCGACCCCTTGCCGAGGAATTGCTGGATACCCTCGTCGATCTTCTATTCTTTTCCGATGTCACAGTGCCCAAACAGCCTCCAGGCAAGCCCAAAGTCAGCTATGCCATATGGCAGAGCGGCGTTGGCTGCAACACGACCATTCCGACGACCAAGGAATACGAGAGCAACCGCTGCGAGATCCTCCGACTACTCTTGACGCTCACTAGCCAGAGCATGTACATGTCGCCCAGCCAGCTGCCACAACGAGGCGTCAAGGCCCTCAACCATTTCTGCAGCTGTCCGGACAAGCAGGTCGTTCTTTCCGTCCTGTGCTCCTTACTCAACACGACACTCAAATACAACCCGGCCAGCTGGAGGGTGCCGTACAATACTCTGGTCTTCCGGGACGAGAAGCAGATACTGGTCACATATACCCTCCAGTTCCTCCTGGTGGTCCTCCTGTACCCGATCCCGGAACAGGAAGGACAGCCCGCGCAGAAGAACCTCTACCGGCACTTCCTAGGCCGTCTGCATCGAGCCCAAGACTTCCAGTTCATCGTCGATGGCATGACGAGGATACTGAACCAACCGCTGCAAGCTAACACCTCGTACATCCCTGGAAGCCAGTCCCCAGTCAAGTTTGCGCCAGAGGTCATCATGTTGTTCTGGGAGAGCCTCCAGTGCAATAAGCGCTTCCGGTCCTTCATAATAGACACCGAGAGAGCTCACGACTTCGTCATCCTCGTCTTATTCTACTCATTGGAATACAAGAACGATGCCTCGAAACAGGGAGTTGTCAGGATGTGCGCGTTCCTCCTCCAGACGTTGAGCGTGGAGAAGAACTTTGGCGTCAACCTCAACAAGCCCTTCATCGCCCAGGAGACCCTGCCGCCGGCGATCAGGATACCCGGCTTCCACGGCAGTTATGCGGACTTCTTGATACAGGTGAGTCGTGCGATAGAATCTCTCCGTTCACTTTGCAACGCTGACCGCTCATCTATCAGTCGATATACAACCTCATCACCACAAGTCATGGAAAACTTTCCGCCATCTACCCAGCTCTTCTCGCGGTCATTAACAATATCGCTGCGTATCTGCAACGCCTGAGCGGACCGACTTGCTCCAAGATCCTGCAACTCTTCAATTCCATGTCTTCTCCCTCCTTCCTGTTAGCCAGTGAAACGAACCATGAGCTTCTTAGGTCCTTGATGGAGTCGATAAACTCGGTTGTCGAGCATCAATACAAGAGTAGGTCCACGTCCGCGTCGCCAATTTGGTGTTCACTGAGTCCCGAGTCTGATCCAATGAGCAGAAAACCCCGAGCTTGTATACGCCATCCTGAGAAACCGAAAGCGCGTGGCAGCATTGCGCTCGTTCACACTCGAAAGTGGTCGGGAGGAAATGGAGAGACGCAACCAGAGGAGAAAGGAAGCGGGCCGGTCCGTTGACCCGCTAGAGCCCAACTCTACGCGCAGCTCGGTCGAGAGCTTGAGGAGTCCAACCACGGCTCACCACAAGCTGCCCCCTCTCGGTGACGTCCCGGAAGAAGACTCCACGTTTGCAATAGGCGAGGACGACGAGGACAGTGACGAAGAGGAGAGACCGACGCCATCGCCTTCAAATCCGAGCGAGAACGCTTCCCGATCATCTTCGGTAGCATCTCAGGTCGAGGATGACGTGCCAAGGCAGTTAAGAGGGATGTCGGAAAAGGCTCGGGGTAAACTGCCGGCAGGAGCTGCAACCTTCAGGCGGCAGAGCAGTACAGCGAGCTTGGCCAGCAATTCCGGAAGCAGCTATTCGCCAACTGGCGGTTTCGAACCAACCTCGCAGTGGATAGACAGCTGGCTACCCGAGCTGCCTCTTCACACCATGCTAGCCCTGATACACCAGCTGGCAGCGCTTATCCCCAGACAAGCCCTCGTTTCCGACTCTCCGGCGCCCGCGATACTGAACAAGATCCGCGAAGTGCGGCTTGTCGGGGTGGAACCATCGCCGATACGAGTGCATACGTTCGAGTGGTCGCCGTTGGCGCTAGGCTGGTACGAGTCGCTGCTCTGGGGCTTTATCTTCAGCAGCGAGATGCAGGTGGCCAAGGGCACGGTGGGCATATGGAACGCGACGGCCATCAAGCTGTTCCGCGTGCAGGAGACGGCTCCTGCGGGGCCCACGCTGACATCTCCCAGGGGAGCGGTGGACGCAGTGGGAAGCAACATTGTGTCGAGGATCGGCGCTATGAACCTGAGAGGAGCCCCTGGCGGCGGCACGCAGACCAACAACTCTATATCGCCCCAGGCAGGGCAGGCGCCGGCAGGAGCGGGCGCGCCTGTCAGATCGGGTTAGGACCAGTTTGCGCTTCGTCATTGGGCGGCAGCGAAGATGAGAAATGCCACAGACGATTTCGATAGCGACAACCCTTGGTCTGGCCTCGCCGGCAATTCTATTTTTGGAGGTCAAAAGGCACTACGTACAACATGTACTATCAAGAGTCACACAGTTCTTGGGCTACGAAGCTTTAGCAATTGCGGACCTGTCCAGGTATTTTCGTCAAGTTCATGTAGAGGATATTCTTTTGTCATAGTGACGCCCGGGTAAGCGAGCTTGTGTGGCGATATGCAGCAAATTCGAGCTGGACACACCAAGTCATCAACCAGCTTCCCGGTTTACCATTCTATTCCGGTTCTTTTCTTTGGACGATCTCCGTAGACCCTACAGCCCTACAGTCATCAGTGGCGAGCGCGTGTACCTTGCGCTACTGCCGACAGCACTCTTTGACTTCGCGGCTCTTTTGTGTGCCGGCAGTCCAATGGCCTGGAGGAAAGTCAAACGTCTCTGCCTTCCCAATGGGGAGCAATCTGGGGTCATTCTTCAGAAGCGACAGGGGTCTCTGCCCTGTTTCGCAGCCCGGACCGGAGCCAAACACGGCCTAGGCTGCAGGTAGGAAGAGACCTCCGCTCAAGCCACTCAGAGGCTTTACACTACGGCACCATTGGCAGATCATTTCCGGAATTGTCTGGGGATCTGGAACCTCTGTCACAAGCCCTGTGGCACGCTAATGACCATAATGCAGCCAATAATAGCACCCACCAGCCACACTTGCAATGGTGAAAGTGGTGCCACGACGAGCAGTCGTCGCGTTCAAGCCACACCGGACCCTCTGGCCCTCCCAGATAATCTCCCTATGAGCCGGACTAAGAAGACCCTTAACTTAAAGCCCAGCGCAGAGCGGGAAGGTACATATTATGATGGAGGGGACTCGCGGCCTGCTCTTTGGCCCTGGGTTTATTTTGTTTTGTTCTGCTTTGATTGCCCACCCGTGTCTTCCTGATGTGCCTGCTGACTGACTGTTACGTATATGTTTTTGCCTGAACGATCAATATCACGAGAAACACGGTCGAGAGCTCTTCTGTTCGGCTTCGTCCCCCTCGTTTCGACACGTTCTCCTCGGTTTGACTGCTGTGTTGCGACCCGTGCGCGAGCCCTTCACAAGGTATTGTCGAATTGCAACTGGTGCCGGCATGCAGTAGGTCGAGCACAGCTGCAACAAGGTCCGCAGTCATGGCGGAACCGGAGACTCCCGCCGTGGGCGATGAGGTCAAGCCGTACAAAATCCATGTAGGTGGCTTCCCGTCGCAAATCATGAACGCATTAGGCATCGCTCGACCTCGAACCATGACTAACGCGCCCGTGCGCTCCAGGTGTCGACAAAGTATCTCGACCTCACCCGGCAAAAGCTTGAGCTGACGAGACTGCCTCATGAGGGCTCTGCGCCAAAGTCGGAAGACTGGTGGGAGCCAAAGCCCCAAGTCGAGCCTCTCATTGACTTCTGGTACAGTGCCATGTCCAATACCGTCATGCGGCCCGACGTCGACTAACACCCGCTCAAGGCTGGAGAAGTACTCGTGGCGTGACCATGAGAAGGTCCTAAATGACACCCTACCGCAGTTCAGGACAGCAATCGACATATCTTCCTTCGAGACACCCGTCCGGCTTCACTTCATCCACGCACGCTCACCACATGCCCATGCGGTTCCCCTCCTCCTTATCCCCCCGTTCCCCTTCTGTAACCTGTCCATCGGGCAGCTCGTGAAGCCTCTCACCGAACCAGACGATGCCGCCAACGACCAGCCTTTCCACCTCGTCATCCCCTCGCTACCCGGCCTTGGCTTCAGTGACCCCTTACCCAACAACACCCCCGTCATGTTCACCTGCGCCGAGATCCTGGACACGCTCATGCGCCGGCTCTCGTACCCGCACTACCTCGCGACCAATAGCGGCGCCGCATCCATGTCTCCTGCGGAGATCGACTGGAAGCTAGTCAACACCCTTGCGACGCGTCATCCCGACTCCTGTCTCGGCACACACTTCATATCGCCACCTCTAGCAGCACCGAAGATCTCCGAGGCGCCATGGGAGTGGACCAAGTGGTCGCTCGCCAACTTCTTCCACGCGGGCATCCTCGGATACAGCGACGACGACTTCGTAGCCTTGGGGCGGGTAGAGCGGACGTACGACTCATGGTCGTCGGGGAGGAAACGTCCGCCCACGCCGCAGCAGTTCGGGTTGAACAAGCTGGGCCTGAAGGAACCCAATACCCTGGCTTATGCGCTCTGCGACTCGCCCACCGGCCTCCTAGTGTTCGTCATGAAGGCCCTGCGCACGCTCGGTCCCCGCACCAATTTCACGCCTGAGCAGGTCATAAACCTGACAGAGCTCGCGTGGCTGCCCGGGCCGGAGTACGCGATGCGGTTCTGGGCGCACTGCTCCACGCACCAGGAGGAGGAGAAGGACAAGACAGCAAAGAAAAGCGGCGCACAGGCTTCGAAGCCACGGGTGGCCATCACCGTCTTCACAGGAGGGAAGGACAGCACAGCGACCGCGCCCGTGTCAGCAACCGAAGGACCAGCAGGAACGCAAGAAGGAGACGTTGAGCTGGCGGCGCTTCCCCCGCCTTTACCAACCGAAGACAAGCAGCGCTACGTCTGTCCAGCCTGGGGTAACGCGCACTACAACGTCGTCCACACCCAGCGAGCGGCAGGCAAACCCGGCCTCCTAGCCTGGGAGCGACCAGAGGTCATCGCGGGCGGAGTACGAGGCTTGGCCAAGGAAATCATCAGGATTGACAAGAGGATTGCGCCTACCTCTCCACAACCCGCAGCTGAGACAGCACCCCTCCAACAAGTCGTCGTCGTCCCCGCCTCCGAAGGCGGCAACACCCCGGGCGTAGGCGAGGGCCCTTCCAGCCCGACGCCCACGCCCAGTCCAGTCAAACAGGTCAAGTCACCGCCCGTCATCACCACCGAGCCGCCGCAGGCAGACGGGTACGTCCGACCCGCCCTGGCAAAGCCCTCGGTATCGGGCGAGACGGCCGTGGGCAAGGACTCCGAGGAGAAAGTAGTCGACGTCAAGGGCAAAGGGAAGGAGCTCGAGGTACCGGCGAGGGATCCCTTCTCGGAGGGGAACAGCCCGGACACGCTGGTGTCGACGCCGCCGCTGGGGAAAGCGGCCACCGCTACCCCGTCGCCGCTGAAGACGCCGAGTCCGATGCCGAGTCCGTCGGCTCTGGGAAAGTGAGCTTTAGTGTCTAAGGACAGGGATGTGTGACACGTGAACTTTGATGATAATGTCTATTTTTCAATGGCCGATGGCAGGGGAAATCAGTTGCCCGGTCTTACTGCGCCGACGTTGGCCAATTATCTTTTCCGTCGATACGCTTTTCCATTTCTGAAGATACCAGGATAAAGCAATGATTTTGGTGGTTTAGTGGGGTTTAGGGCGAATATACTGAGATCTACAAATACTTGGTGAGTAACAGCGAGAATGCAAACATTTTAAATGCAGTAATGCGTCTACTTTCCACAGCAGCGAACCGATGGGTGAGAAGTGGGAAGACGAGATGTTGGGACGGGTATGACGAGTGCCAAGACATATTTTCACGGTGCCGGCCGTTGGGCTACCTTACTTTCAGCCAACAGGCACGGAAACACTAACAGCCAGATGTTCATCCTTTGGTGGCCTCGGAGGCTCGTCAACATCACATGTTACACGTTGAAAGCCTTGTCACTATGACACTTCTCCATCAGGGCGCCGCTGTACTGGAGAACGACGACACCCATGCCCATGCTGCTGTACCACTGGTGGCTGTGAAGCGTACGCCCTGATCGAGAATCCTCCTGGAGACGGAGCGTGGTCCTCCAAAAACTTGGAGGTGAAGAACTGGTGTGGCAGAGACAGCAGGTTCCCCTTATAGTTGCAGGCTGCTGGCGACTCACGAGCCGAGCCAGACGTGTGGGTCAAAGGGCGATCGAAGTCAAGCACTGGCCGTACTGGCACGATACGATATAGGAGACTATCAATTACTCCGCGCTCGGTCTATCAGTCATGAGAGAGCTTGGAACTGTAGCAGACATACCATACAACTGAGTAAGGGCGCGTCCATGCAGTTGACCATTGCGTCCATTGTCGCCTGCGCGCCGCTCGAGTTGAGTAGCCTCATCCGGCAAACCATTCATGCAATCAAGGCCATTTTGAACATTCTAAGAGGGAGTTACGAGCACCACAGTCATTACCAGCGGGGTCATGATCGATTCAGACCGGTCGGGCGGCAGTCAACTACCGGAACATGGCCATGCCATCGATCAGCAACCCGTCGGAGACTATGAACATGAGGGGGGAGAAATCTGCGCACGTCCTCGAAGTTATTGAACTCCTCAATCTCCGGGATTCACAATGTCCTCCTCATTTCTGGTGTGCGCCAGAGGGAGTGGTATTCGTACTGGGTAGGGGTTGCGCTCAGGGGCCAGCAACATCAAGGCGCTAATAACCGGGTAAATCGTGATACAAGCATAACTGGCGCTCAATACAACTGCTTCTTTGGCGCGGAAGTCTCGATCCCGGGGCAGGTTTAACGATCAAGAATATAGAAGCGGATGTGCCCAAACCTACCGATGGTATAGATCGGTTCACGATGCCCTCGTGATACAACATACCTCCTTATAGGCTATCAACGCCTCACTTCCCCGCGCTGTTCAACGTTTCTCAAGAGCTAAGCACCCAAGCAAATCTTGAAGCCTCGTCTGTCGTTGCGGAGATGACAGGAGCTTTCAAGCCCCTGTGCTTGGTCGCCGCTTTGTTCCAGCTTTGCTATGCCAATCTCGACATCATTACCCTGAGAGCTAGTACCGATGCTTGGATCCAGGAAGTCACAGCCACGCTTGTAGTCGGAGATGTCCCCAACCCCATGACGGGGGATGTTGCGTTGTGGAGTGCTATAATGACCGACAAGGCGGACTTTCTCCAAGGCGTGACTGAGAACGCGAATCCGAGGTAAAAGATACCACTTGTTCCAACAAGGTTTCCCCCGTCAGGAGCTGCGTTACAGCTGACATACCTTCCCAAGCCCCTATTGCAGGAACCTCGGCCGGAACTGGTGCACTTTTGCATATGCACTCAAAGGTCTGCTACGGGCAAGGTCAACGAACTGCCTCAGGATGCTCTGGGGTTAATGCTAGTGTCACTAGGAGTAACGGGAGCCTCCGCCGTTGAAAACGGAACGCCCGTCAGCGCACCACCGGTTCGCGAATCAGGACGCATTGTAGGTTTAAATTTGTCCCGGAAACATGACGGAATGACTAGTAACTCACAGCTGCGAATAGATAAGATCAAACCAGATACCACCTCATGGGACCAAGACGTCTACATCAACGACACCTTGGTATCTCAAATATCGACCAGTAAGCACACGTAAGGTGATTTTGATATCCCAAAGATACCCAGACTAACACGTACTAGGCAAAGGTCACCATGGCACCACATTCTACATCTCGACCGAGTGCGCTGCAGGCACTTGTGCTCCTGCTCCTGCCCACTGTAAGCCCCCTTTGACACCTACCGGGATGAGTAAATGTGGCTAAAGAGACGCAGCTTGGGAAGACATCTCGATCACACTTTCAAAGGCAAATCCGGGTTTCTTACACAGTGGGAACTGGGCGTATAACGCGACCGGTGGCAAGATGTCTACGGCGGATGGGGGACAGACCTGGAACTTCACCACACTTTACGTTCCTGAGACGAAGCCGCGGTGAGGAAGGGCTGGGCTAGACGGGCAGTATCGGTTTGGATACAACTTTCCATGTGAGTCGTGTAACTGCAGCGCTATTTCCAGTGCCAGTACGAAGTAAGTAAGTGAGATCTCTATCTGGCTTCTAAAGTCTTGGAGTGGCTCTGTAGCTGGGCTTGGACTTGGTGATTCTTTGACTGGGCGTAAGACTATTTGTACATAGTACTGACCGTAAACCGGTACTAAGCGTAAGAGTGCCTGAAAATACTATCTACAGGACTGGTTGTCATAATAGCTTCATTCCTGGCTGCGATGCTGGCTGCGATGCTTCACAAGAGACTACATGTGGTTGAATCTGGTTCGGGGTTAGGGCTGTCTATGCGCTTGTGGATTACTGCCATGTAGCTAAGCTGTACTGCCCACCTAGCTGAAGTGATACTGCCCTGGTAGCATGGCACTCTGGCGATCGACAAGTCGCCCGGATCTTGTGCGGCTTACAAACGGCCGTTCTCCATCGACATCCTCGCCTTCATCGCCAGAACATCCTCCACCTCCTGATCCAGGACCCTGTGAGCCCAACTGCCCAGCTCCGTGAGGAAGGCCAGATCCCTCATCTCCTCCTCGCGCAGACACAGCGAGAACTCCCAGGTCGCGTACTTGCCCGCCTTGCCACCGGTGCGGCGGGGCAAGAGGATGCACGTGCCCTCCCGCTGCGGGTTGCTGGTGCGGACGAAGTCCGGGTAGTTCGTCTTGACTCCTGGGATGTCGAAGCGCATCTTGCCGTCCATGATGGGCGGGTGCTGGAAGGTCATCTTGCCGCGCGGGTCGAATCCGGACTCGAGCCAGTCCCTCCAGGACGAGAAGTCGAGGCCCGTGTTGGCGGTGTCGGCGGCGCGGAGGTAGGCGTTGGTGTCGCGGATCTTGCTCGCCTCGTCGAGGTTGATGGCCATGCGGTGCTTGACGTACGTCTCGTCCACGGCGTGGATTGCTTTGCGGATTTGCATGGCGGCCCGGGCGATGGAGGGGAGGTCGATGTCGTTGCGGATGCCAAGAACTTCGTGGGTCGTTACCTTCCACTGGCGCTCGCGGGCACTATGGGGAGAGAGTGTGTGAGGTGAGTTTCTTGCGTGAAACGAGATGAAGGGAAGGAAGTTGCACTTACGTTCCGGGATTGCGAAGCGTTTGATAGTTCCGCTCGCCGAGGAGTTGTCCGATGGTCGTCTTGGCCACGGCGGCCACGATGAGATTGCCCATGTACTCGGGAAGCGGCTTGCTAACTCTGCTGCGAGCGTCCACTGCGGTTGTGAACCTGACCTCGGTCTGACCAGGATGCAGCCGACGGGCACGAGTCCGCATGACAGCGACCCAGATGAGACCGCAGAGACAGTCGGTGGTGGACACCCAGTCCTCGGAGCCGCTCTGGTTGATGAGGTGCATGACCTGCCGCTTGAGCTCCAGGATCTTGGAGTGCTTGAGCTCGAAGATGGTCGTTCTGCAGTGGTGATATCGAGACGGACGCTCAACATCACCTGTCAGGCTGTACTCCTCGCAGTGCGCGACAGGGTCGTACCCAGTTCCAAACCCCCTATTTCTGGGCATGAGGAAGTCCAGCTCAGCATAACGGTCTTGGATCGCTGGATGGATCAGGAGTCTTGCGTTAGTGCGGCCGCAGGGTGTCAGGAGCACGAACGGAAGAGTATCTTACATTTGGCTATGCCCTCCGTCCATTGCTTATCACCAGGCGCACACCCCAGGGCGAAAACCTGTAGGAACTGCTTCATCGATGGGCCGTCCAACACTGCATGGTGAAAGGAGAAGCTGAGGATCAGCCCTCCCTCGACGAAGGTTTGATTGAAGGTCATGACCGGGCACTTCGTAAGATACAGAGCGGCTTGAGAAGGATTGCGAAATGTGAAGAGGCTGCTCGACAGCCAGCCCGGCGCCGCACCCCATTTCATCAGCTCGTTGTATGTCCACATCGCGTACCCGTCCTGAGAGGCAGATTCTCCAAACCACATGCTTATCTCTCTGGTACTGGACTTAAGCATGTAGGGGACTTCCAGAACATCTTGCTGTCTGGAATGGTTGAGAATGACTTCACCAGCTAGGAACGGCCAACGTCGAATGGCTACCTCGAAGGCATGGAAGAGGCGGCCAAGAGCCTTTTGCTGGGTGTTCTCGTCTCCCTCGAACGGAAAGCTGAGATGAACTCGCACATAACTGCGCGCGATCGTGTGGTCGATGGGAGAGAGCTGCAAGATCTGGTTACGTGATATGGGCCTCTTGGGAGTAGGTTGCTGAGTTAAGTTGACCTGGTTGATGAGAGCAAGCTTTCTGAGCTCAGCAGGCTCCGGGCCGCCAGTGCTGTTGGGACCAGCCATCTTGAGTTGCTGATGTCGGGATGAGTGACGAGAGAAAGACGAGACTGAAGTGGTGTAGAGTTGAGAGATCGAAGTGGACCAAAATATAATGATTCAACAAACTCGGAGGGTCAGAAGAACGTGGCTCGACTGACCCGCGCGCGGAGACGAGCGGCTGTGGTGCAGGGTAGTCTTTCAGGCAACTGGATGCTAATGAAGCTGTCGACATCAGAGATCCGCGGTGGTCTCTAGACCGGCCAGTCACGATAGCAGCCCCCATTGGGTTGAGGGCAGGTACACACACAGTATGAGGTGCTTCCTGCTCTTGTTTCAGTGAATATGCAGCGAAAGAAGACATAACAAAACTCACTCACGAAGATTCCAAGCCTGTATTAAATCAGGAGAGTAGAGGGAAGAAATGTGAAACCGAGACACGAGCCAGACGTGCTGCGTTCAGTGGATGAGGCAGGACCTTCACAGCACTGAAAGAGGCTTACAGGGCGAGACACCCATGAATGCCATCGCTTTTGTTGCCCTTTCCCAGCTAAAAATATTTACATCGCTTTCATGGTCTATAACGCACAGCCATCATACAATCCATCGGATGTATATTCCTTTTCAGACTCTATCCACCAGAGGCAGCCGGCATCGCCCACGTGGAGCAACCCTTTACTCCTCATCCTCGTCGTCCTGCCTTTCCAAGTTCGAATGAAGCTTATGGTGCTTCATCAGGCTGGTAAAGACCAGGCCGACAATCACCAACCCCAGCGCGGTCAGCCAAACCCCCCTGAAAGCCTCCATAAACGACCTGAGAACACCGTCATGCCAACCCTCGGGAAGATGCTTCAGTTCGTCCAAATCATCCCTAATCCGCGCAATCTGCTCCGCCGCCCCTGGCAAATCCCCGAACCGCTCCCACAGCTTATCCCTCAAGATATTCTGATACACCGTCGACGCAATGGTAATTCCCAGCGTCGCGCCCACACTCCGAAACGCATACGTAGCTGACGTAATGACGGCCTGGTGCGCATGGTCCACGGCGGCGATACAGGCTAACAGCGTAACAGTGAGCATGCCGCCGTAACCGCCTCCGTTGAGCATCATGCCAAGGAACGGGAGCCAGGGCGACGTGTGCTCGTCCAGCAGCGTCAGCAGCACCACGCCCGCGGCCTGCATGACCACGACCGCGATCCCGAGACCGACGTATCGGCCCGTCTTCTTCATGATGTAGCCGGCCCCGACGGAGGAGAAGCAGACGCCTAGCGGCGAGGCGAGGATGCGGAGGGCTGCCTGGGTCGCGCTGTAACCCAGCACCTGCATGTACAGCGGCACGTAGAAAATGGCCATCATGACGACCATGGTGCAGACGAGGTTGGTGATGCACGCCGCGAAGACGGTGCGGTCCGCCAGCAAGCGGACGGGGATGATGGGCTGGGGGGCGTTGGCCTCCCACCAGATCAGGGCGACGAGGAGGACGACGGAGGTGGGGATCGTGACGAGCACAAGGGGATGCGTCCAGGGGACCAGATTGCCGCCAGCGTTCAGGCCGAGCAGCAGCGTGACAAGGAAGGAGATGATCAGAAACGCGCCGGTGAAATCGATGCGGGAGACCAGGGACTTGTTGGATACCTTGGGCGGCACCTTGACGAGGAAGAACACGAGGATGGCGGATACGACCGTCACCGGCACTTGCACGAGGAAGGCGAGCCTCCAGCCGTACGACGAGGTGTCGTTGATGAATCCGCCGAAGACGCCACCGAGCATGGCGCCGGAACTGCACGGCATGTTAGTACACAATGCACCAGGTGCTCACGCTCCCTGACTCACCCATAAGCGATATTCCCCAGCCCCTGCACAATGCCCCTCTTTCTCAACGGCACGAGGTCACTCGCCAGAAAGGTTGAGATGCTCATCAATCCGCCGCCGCCGACACCAGCCACCACTCGCCCAAAGATCATCGTTCCTTCGCCCTGCGCGAACCCGCAGATTGCGTTTCCGATGGCGAACATGACATTGCTAAACACCAAACCGTTTCCGCGCCCGAAGATATCCGTCAGCCTCCCGCTCAGGGGCTGACACGCTGCATTAGCGATCAGATACGCCGTCGCTATCCACGAGAGCAGGCTGAGCGACCGGAACTCGCTGCTGATCGGCCCGGACAGCGTGGCGATGATGCTCGCGTCCACGGCGCCGAAGAACACGCCGACATAGGCCGTGCCCAGGATCAGCCAGAGCCGAGTGGTCGACTCGGGCGCCGCGAGGATGACCGCCTCGCCGTCTTGTACGGAGGAGGAGGAGCTGGCGAGCGGCTTGTTGTTCCCTAGGAGCGGCGTCGTCTCACTGCGGGCGCCGTGAGACGTGCCGTTCCCGTTCCGCTCCGTGTCGGAAAGCGAGGATCGTCGGGAAACCATGGCGGCGGTGATTGCGTCAGAGCCAAATGGGCGCCAGTAGCCAGATGTCAGTATCCGGATGAAGCTCACTTATACAAACGGTAGCACTGGCTTCAGGCACAGGAAAAGGCAGATCACGAGGCAACAGTCGGTCGGTGAAATAACCCAACTATAAAAAGAAAGAGAACGAAAATACCTCCGGTCCAGGAGATAGGCGGCTTCCTATTACCCGTTCACCGTTAGAGAGTTCGCATTTAGGGGACCATAGATAGCCACCTTACCTAGCGCCTGTTAGAAAATGGCACGCAAACGCAATCGATTTATGACTGTTAGTTATCTTCCTTCGGCTCTCGACGACCCGGCCTCAAAGAGAAGCCAACTGAACGTCGCCCCGCAGCCAAGAAATGAGATCACGGCATTGTCTCCGCCGGCTCGTCGGTCGGAATTGGGGTCCGCCTTCGCCAAGCGCCGAAATACCGCACCATATCTAGTGCCCGATGTCGTAGGTTGCATTCTCTCCGAGTGATTCGTAACAACCCCCATCTGCCATTGTACACTTGCACGGGATACGTGGCGTTTGAAGCAGCCAAGATGCCACCGGAGCGGGTTTCACCTCCGAGAAGTGCAGCAAAGACGTCAGTAACCAGCGGAAGGGCAAAAACAAGGGCCCAACCGGGATTCGAACCCGGGACCTCCTGCAATTGTGGACTAGCCCAAAGCAGGAATTATCCCTCTAAATCATTGGGCCCTCACTGGCTTCAGGTGGGGTGCTATGCCTAAAGCTGATTGGTGGACGGTTTACCGCTAAGCCTTATGTAAGGTTTGGTGGAATGCAAGACATTTCTGTCGGTTGAAAGTTCACTGCATCTTTGCAGGCAGGCTTCTCCAGAACGACACTCCTACCCAGTCAACCCCATCGCTCTCTACGACAGCAGCGTCTCGTTATGATGATGCGCGAGAGGGGGACCCAACTTTCCGGCCCACCTTGCTTAGATCGCATACCTTGCGATTCGTTGACTTAGACAGTAATGGCTCCGGCAATGTTCACTTCACCACGGCTATTACCAAGCTGAAGGAATATATCTGTCGTTGAGCCGCTCGTCAGCATCTCGCACGAGGGAAATGGAGTGGACCTATGGACCAGAGCTGGCTCGAACCAGCCGTGTCCTGACGGAGCCGGGGTGACATGAAGGAGAAGAACGCAAGATCCCTCAGCTACTCTGCTTGGCCTCCCGCACTCCCCTGGTAGATATCGAGGGCGGATGCGAAGTTGCAGGAAGACGAACCTGCTCGGTACCGCGTAATATGCAAGAGCACGGGGATAAAAAGTTTATCGAAGCGCAAAGGGTTCTCGTGGCTCTGTGGCAGACATATTGCATGCAGAAAACAGGACTCCGACTCTGGGGAATTCGTGCAACCGTACTGGCATGTCAGGGACAATCAGGGACGGGAGGATGACATGATCTAGGACGCATAACTCTACCAGAGTGTACATTTGAATTGGTCAATGCTTTCATTGCTTAATGTAAGTAACCCAGGACCATAACTACCTTAGGAAATAGAGACACAGCCAGCTAACAAATTCCAGCAAGTCACGAACTTCCATTGCAATGAAAGACCCCTTGGAACCATAATCCGCATTCCCGGATCGCCTATGGTATCTACCAAAACCGTACTACTAATACAGTCGTGCATTACCGTCCTTTCCGGTCCCTGGAGACTTGTCAGCGATCGTTACAGCAATACATTACGACAAAAGTTAGGACTCACGTGCTCAATCGCCTAGACAGAGTCTGCAGCTTCTTGTCGTTCTCGGCCTCCCTCGCCGCCCTCTTGAGAGCCTGCTCCCTCTCCTCGGCCGTCTGCCTCATCACCTCCTCATGGCTCGGCGGCAGCCGCTCGTTCTGCAGGTCGACCTTGCGGGCGTCCTCGAAACTGCTGATGGCGTTCTTGATACCCTCGGCCCCGAGCATCAGCGTGCCGGCGGGGAGACGCCCGCCCGAGACGGTCTTGAGCTCCGTGACGCGCTCCGACTCCTCGCGCAGCACCTGGAAGACGCGGGATAGACGGCCGATCGCCAGGATCTTGTTCTTGATGGCGCGCCGCTTGAACTCGATCGACTCCGGGTCGTTGATGGCGGCCGAGGAGAGCGGAGGCGAAGAGGGTCCCGAGGTCGGGCTCGTCGTGGCTTCGTCCTTGAGCTCCTCCTCGGAGCACGTGCTCAGGATGGCGATCAGCATGTCGGTGATCTTCTCGCCGACGAAGGGGAGGGACCAGGTGAAGACGTCCATGAAGTTGGGGAGCCAGTAGGGATGCGGCGTGCAGTTGAACTGACGGATGTTCATAACGTTGTTCTCGTACTTCAGCACGGCGGCCTTGTTGTTGTAGACATCCAGATAGTTCGGGGCCGAGAAGATGGTCATAACGCTAGGAAAGCCAGTCGTGCGAGTCTTGCGGTACATCCGGTAGCCCGCGTCCTGGGCTTCGTGGGCGCGGATGATGGAGAGCAGGTTGTTCTTCTCCAGGAACGCGCAGGCCGCATGGTACGAAAAGAAGTACGAGCAGCCGCGGACGTGGTTGTGGACGAAGTAATCGCTCGACTTCTCCTGGCCAAAGTCCTCCAGCGGATCAGCCCACAAGATATCGCACATCAACCCTTGCGTTGGCGGTTCGCGGAAACGGTCGATCTGAGACGCGCGTTAGCAAAAGCACAGCTGTGAAGCGAGGGACCGAGCAATCGGTACGTACGCTTCTGAGGTCATCGAGCGTGTGCAGCTCTGGACTCAGGCCACCGTGAATGCAGAGGAACTGTTTGTTCATCACGGCGGCGAGAGGCAGGCTGCAAAAGGACTCCATGCAGGCCTCGTATATAACCTCGGAGTACTTGTGCTTGCATTCGAGCTTGAAGGTGAAGTAGTCGGTGAGATGGCGACACTCGTGGTTCCCGCGCAGCAGCCACAGCGTCTTGGGGTAGTGGATCTTCAGGGACCAGAGATATAGCACGCACTCGATGCTGAAGTAGCCTCTGTCAACGTAGTCGCCGAGGAAGAGATAGCGGGTGTCGGCAGGGTCGCCGCCGACTTCGAAGAGCTTCATCAGGTCGTAGTACTGGCCGTGTACGTCGCCGCACACAGTAATCGGGGCATCCATCTCCAGCAGGTTGGGCTCTGACCGTAGTATCTCGGTGCCTTTCTTGATGATCCACAGGGCTTGTTCTTCCGTCAGGCGGCCCTCGCGGTAGAAGTGCTGCTTGAGGAATGCAATGTTGGGTTTCTGGTGCGTCTCGTCCTCGAAGAATTGCTCGTCGGTGGGCTTAAACATGGCGGGAGCCTGGACATCTGTGAAACGGAGGACCTGTCAGCCGCGTCCCGGCTTGGAGTGTATCGCGACGGCATCATTGGATCTGGCTCTTACCTTTGCAGACACGTTCATTCGTGCTTACTTGCGTACCGTCCTCCATGACGTGTATGGTGAAGTCGATCTCGGGCAAGGGCTTCTTCTCGCGGATGGCGCGAATAGCATTGTCGACCTGCTGGTTGCGACGCTCGTCGAGCGAGCCCGGCTGGTCGGTATCCATGGTGACGATCGGGGAGAAGACAGGATTAGGTGGCAACGAGAGCAAGATGTAGCGAAACGCAGGCGCTGTTGTTCGGTATTCAGCAATGCGAGGTTGAGGAGTAGCGGAGAGCAAAAAGCGACAAGGCGACGATGGTTAAGGGGGTGAGATTGTAATATTCACGTCGCGGCCCAAGTTCGCCGAGGCTCGTAGACACGGTTGGGGGG